>APFE030147090.1:0-17003 GCA_000404065.3 Pinus taeda
CTGGTCAATCACTTCAAAAACATACTGAGGGAACCACAAGCTAACAGATCAGATGCCATAGCAAATATAAGCAGGGAAATTCCAAATGTGGTGACAAGAGATCAAAACCTGGCACTAATGAGGAAAATTATGATGGAAGAAGTGGAGGATATTGTCAGAAACATGAAAAGGAACAAAGCTCCTGAACCAGATGGGTATACAGTAGAATTCTTCCAAGCTGGGTGGCATTTTCTTGCAACAGAAGTTCTGGAAGTTGTAGAGGAGGCCAGAAAAAATCAAAGAATATGGCCAGGAATAAACTCAACCCTTCTGACCCTTATTCCTAAAACTAATCAAGCAGATCAAGCTGAAGGCTTTCGCCCCATAGCCCTTTGTAACGTCATCTACAAGATAGTGGCATCGGTAGTAGCTCAGAGATTGAAATCGATCCTGCCAAGTATTATTTCCCCAGAGAAAACTGGGTTTGTAGAAGGAAGGCATATTTTGGATGGGTTAGTGGTGGCTCAGGAAGTAATCCACACGCTGAAAACGAAAAAAGAAAAAGGCATGCTGATCAAATTAGACCTCTCAAAAGCCTATGATAGGCTAAGTTGGAAGTACCTAGAAACGATCCTTAAAGCTTTTGGATTCTGTGATAGATGGGTGAATTGGGTCCTGAGCATGATCTCTACTCCGAATTTCTCTATTCTATTGAATGGAGCGCCAACAACAACATTCAGTGCAACAAGAGGCCTCAGACAAGGGGATCCCTTATCCCCCTTTCTCTTCATAATAGCAGCAGAAAGATTAGGCAGATACTTTAAAAAAGAATTAAGAGAAAGGAAAATACAAGGCCTTAGATTATGGGGAAATCAAACCACAGTCACCCACCAACAGTTTGTGGACGACATAATGATATATTGCAAAGCAACCTTGAAAGAAGTGAAAAGGATAAAGAAAATTCTAGAGATATTTATGGAAGGCTCAGAGATGGAGGTTAATAATGAGAAATCCATAACTTTTTTCTTTAACACTGTGGAACCTATTAAGAATCATCTAACCAGGGTCCTGGGATATCGGAAAGGGGATATCCCTACCAAATATTTAGGAACTATGTTAGACTCATCTACCCTCAAAATAGGAAATTGGAAGAATATCCTTGAGAAGATCATGAAAAGGTTGGAAAACTAGACTTTCTGTGCTCTGAACCTGGCAGCAAGGGTAGTTCTGCTCAAAGCCACTATTCAGGCAATTCTGATATATCCATTATCCGTGATGGCTGCTCCTAAAGGAATATGTAATAAACTTGTAGAGATTTACAGAAAATTTCTGTGGGGGGGACCGAAGCAACAAAAGAAGTGGGCCCTCTGTTCATGGAACAGTCTAACCAGACCAAAGGAAAAAGGTGGCTTAGGCCTCAGACACCCATGGACTTTAAATCAAGTACTCGCTGCCAAATTAAGATGGAGATGGATACAAGGGGGGCCGGATCTATGGAAAGAAATCTGGACAACAAAATATAATATGCCTCTCACCCCTGAAGAAATTCTAAGGGAACAAGATATGCCTCGGGGATCAGATATATGGAACCTATCCATTCAAAGCAGGGACTTAATTGACATACATATATTTTGGGAAATCAGAGGAGGTCAGATTGCGAGATTTTGGGATGAAGCCTGGCAACAAAGGGAGAAAATGTTGAACCTACAAGGTATGCAAGAAATCTACAGAACGGGTATGGATAGAAACCTCATTACGGTTAAAGATTACTGGACTGAAGAACGGGGAAATGAGGAATGGCGAGAATGGAAACCACTGGAGGAATGGAAAAGGAATGCAACAGAAGATCAAAAAACAACATTCGGAAAGGAAATAGACTCCAGGAAGATAAAAAAGAGAGAAGGCAGAGACATCCTTCGATGGGGCAAAGAAATGAAAGGGATATTTACCATAAAGGAAGCTTACAAAGTAAAAACCCAGCAAGATCAGGGGGAGGAAGAAAAAAAGTGGAAAAGGATATGGAGAACTAAATGGTAGCCGAAGATTAAATTGTTTGCATGGTTGGTAGGAAGAAAGCGGATTTTAACATGGGACAGAATTCAAAAAAGGGGCTTCTTTGGCCCTTCAAGATGTTGTCTTTGTTATTCAGATGAAGAAGATCAGGAACACCTTCTTAATGGATGCAGTGTGGCCCAATTCCAGTGGGAAAAAACGAAAAATCTATTTTCGACAACAGAAAGAAACCCGCATGACATAATTCAAACCCTATGCGACTGGGGAGAAGGAAAGTTTCAAAGCAAAATAGTTAGAAGAGCGTGGAGCATTACAACAGGCTTCAATGTATGGAATCTATGGAAGGAAAGAAATAGCCGAATATTTAAAGGGAAGTCCTCAGGTCCGGAGGAAGTATGGAAGAGAACTCTAAGACAAATTAGAGAATCAATCCTAGCTGAGAATTGGGCAAAAGAGGATTGGAAAACCTCTGAAGCTGAAATAGAGATTTTAAATAAGCTGAATGTAGAACAGGGGATGATCTACCATCAAAAAACAAAGCAGCATCAATCAATAGCAAATCAAAGTCATGCAGTTTATCGAAAGCCTCCAGAAGGGTTTATTAAGCTCAATTTCGATGAAGCTGCTAAAGGGAATCCTGGACCAGCGGGTTTCGGCGGAATATTCAGAAATGGACAAGGGGAAACAAAGTGGATCTATGCTGAACATGGAGGAACAATGACCAATAACAAGGCAGAATTTACGGCTGTATATCAGGGTCTTAAAATTGCCAGAAGAAACGGTTACAGGAAGATAGAAATTGAAGGATATTCCACCCTGGTTGTTGATACGATAAGGAAATTAATCCAAGGAAAGAAATGGGAGAAGGTAGTAAAAAGTTGGAGGAATGCAAGCATAGTCCGAGATATAGAGGAAATGTTGAAAGGAATTGATTACAAGATCACTTCACATGTAAGAAGAGAGGGCAATAAACCCGTTGATTTCTTAGCGAATTGGGGAAGCAAAGAACCATTGGAACGAATCGATGACAGCTGGACCAATCAGGTAACGCTGGCAAAATGGGACGGTCTAAAACAACTCATTGGTAGTGATAATCATGACGCAGAACAAGGATAATTACAATTCCGCGTGGGGCGGGAGAAGGAGAATAAGACAAGATCAGGCGGCAATAAGGAGAGGACAGAAGGGCGGTGCCCTTAACTTCCTGACATCAGCAATTAATGATTTTTCAGTGAGACAGGAACACGGCCCAAAACAAAAACCGATTATCAATACCAAAGCCATCATTCAGAGTAAGAGTGACATTCGAAGTGGGGAGCAATCCCATCATAAGAGCAAAGGTGGTGAGAAAGCTATAAGGAGAAACATAGGAAGAATGACAGGCAACAAAAATACGACGAAGGTGGCGAGAGAAGAGGCGACTTGGAAGAGAATCCCTAACCAGCGCCTCAAACGCTCTAAAATGGGTGAACGAAGAGATAAGACAACCCTAAAGGAGAAGGATGCGGCTGAGGGCAGGCACTTCGAACAGGATAAGGTCAAAATTGAAATTGAAAGTTCAGAAGAGATGGAATACAGACAGGGAGAAGAACTCAGAGGCAAGCGGTTCGAAACCGAGCAGAGCAGCAGAGGCCCGAAGAAAGTTAGAAAGGGAGGAGGACAAAAGCAGCGGGAGCAGAGAGGAAGAGGGCGCCCCTGTCAATCCACCAATAATTCGGAGGGTAACAGGACGCAGAAAAGGTGAAAAGGAGGGAACAGGTCGATCAGTAGGGCATTGCACGAAGCTGAACAAGCCTATAATTTGGAAACCAATGAAGATATAAGGAACATCATCGACGCCATGGAGGAGAGGGTGTTAGAGGAACCCTCTGACCCGGAAATGGATGAATGGTCCTCGCAACTTTCGGACCCTGGCAACACGTGAGGCAAACTCACTCTGTATCACCGCGCTCTACATACATACTGGGTTCTGAAACACCTCCTGGCCAAGGCCATGGAGCAGGTCGCGACCGAAATGTTGGATATAGCGTAAGAAACAGCGGCTGCAAAAAAGGAAGTTGCAAATGTGGAGGAGCTGGTGAGGCAGCAGAACGAGCACCTCAAGGAAATTAAAGCAATGTTGACGGAGCTGAGGAAAGACAGCGTCAGCAACAAAATCGACCGAGGAAATGCAGCGAATTGAAAGGCCTATTCTTCGTTTCTTTTTCTTTTTCGAAAGTCAATACTCTGTTTTTTTGGAACACTATCTGGTTTTCCATAGCGGCAGTAGCTCATTGGGTTGGTCAAGTAGGACTGAGAAAAATCTAGTTTTTTGGGGTAAATTTGGGGGAAGAGGTCTTTTTGTATCTTTGCAGTTTGACAATGTCCAGTTTGATAACTTTATTGACTGTTGGAAGTATAGGAGCCAACAGATCTGGTTTCCCTACGGGGCAGATTCAGGCTCCTAAGTTTTGTACTTTTATAAATGTTTGTAGATAATAGAAATACCGCAGTTCACAAAAAAAAAAAAAATAGGAGCTTATTTCCTAGGATTTATGCAAGCACTTCACAGCTCGTCTAGGCAAAGCAAGAAGGCATAAGGATCGGGGGTCTTGCAGATTGTTTCAAGCCTAGTTCAAGTAGGAAGATCATTGTATTATCTATTGAGACAAAGTTGTATTGTAAGAGATCTATTTCTCATTCTTATATCAATAATATTCTCAAGTAAGAAGAGGGTTTTCCAAGTTGGGTTCCCTAGAAAAATAATGTTGATGAAATAGTGTGATTGTATATTTATGTTCATACTTTGCTATAAAATCAACTAGAGAAATTTTGTCTTTATATGAAAAGAAACCAGTTTTCATATCATTCATATTAGCAGTTGTAGAATTTTGTGGATTTTCTACATGGTATTAGAGTTGTGAACATAATCGACGAACACATAGATTTTGTATTTGAGAGATGGCCACAACAGGGCTGAGAGATCATGATAGACGTGATGGCAACTCAAACTTTAGTGTTTGGAAAGTCCAGATGTCATTGTTGTTGGAAAAGTTTGGATTGGAGGATTATGTAGAGAAAGGTGTTGCAAACCCTTCAGATCCAAACCAGTTACGACAATTCCAAAGGGAGACCAAATCCAATAGGATGGCCCTAGATGGAGTTTGGGATCATATAGTTTCACACGTTTCTAGTAAGGATACCACCAAGGAAATGTGGGATGTCATTATGAAGTTATACCATGATCCATCTAAGAATCATAAAATGGTTCTCAAGGAAAATTTGAGGACAACCAAGATGCAAGAGGGTGAGAATGTAACTTCCTATCTCACCAAAGTTCAGAATGTTTGTGATGAGCTAGTAGTTGTAGGAGAGAAACCATATGATAGTGAGCCAGTGCATACAACTCTAAATGGGTTTAACAAGGAATGGAAAACTTTTTTCCAGGGAATAATTGGACGAGAAAAGTTACAAAATTGGGAACATATGTGGAGTGATTTCACTTAGGAGGAGCTCAAGCTCAATCTTATCAAGGCTTCAACTAGCAACAGTGGCAAGGGGTGGAATATTGAGACTGAAGAGGAGAATTTTTCTCTTGCAGGTAAAACTAAGGGCAAGAAGGGCCAACAAGAGGTTGATTCCAGTCAAAAGGGAAAGAAGAAGAAGGATATAAGCAATATCAAGTGCTTCCATTGACATGAGTTTGGGGACTATGCTACTATGTGTCCAAATCAGAAGGAGTCCAGTAAGGATCATGTTGCTACATCAGCGGAGGTATATGCATTTTTTGCCCAATTCGAGAAACATTTCCCATTGCTTTCTTGCATGGCAAGCTCAACAGATAGCAGTATACGGTATATTAATTCAGGAGCATCCTTCCACATGGCTAGGAACAAGAAGAGTTTCAGCCATCTGAAGGAGAAGGACATGCAATTTTAGATTGAGCTAGGATATAATGGTCAGTATGCAACTAGAGGAGTTGATACTATCAATTTTTAGAGGGAAACGGGTAATCATCTTCATCTTAGAGAGGTTCTATATGTTCCAGGATTGAGGAAAAATATTGTTTCGCTAGCTACTCTTGAGGATAAACAATATGATATCATCTCTAGCAGAGATAAGGCATACCTCTAACACTTAGCTTCTATATGTAAGAAGAAGATAGGTTTGAAGGTGAAGAATATCTACAAAAGTGGTGGTTAAGCGAGAGTTGGATAGAGCTCAAAGTAGAAAATTGGTGGTTAAGAGAGAGTTGGATAGAGCTCTCAAGAGGGAGCCTCGGCTAGTATCTTAGTTTGAGTCTAAGCTAGTTGGCATTTAGGCTGACTAGCAGGATGATGAGGGGCATAGCCCAGGGTGAGTGGAGACAAACACTCAGTGAGAGACTTCTAATATAGGGAGAGTTCAAGCCAAGTGGACAAAGGATTTTTTTAAGGGAGATCAGGAGAGAGTTGGATCTTCCAATATCACCTTCAGCCACAAGAAGCAACCACAGAGGTATGCAGGGTACATGGAACTTATGATTGAAGTGATAAACTCATAGAGAATGGTGGGAAAGAATAGGTCTTCATATCAAGTTCCGCAGAAGAAAGAAGGGCAGTTTTCTAGTTCAGAGGGAGAAGTTGTAGTAGCAGAGAATGTGATAGTATTAGAGACATATCCAGGTGGATGAGATTCTTCCAGAAGAACCTTCCTCGCTAGGATGGAGTGTTGAAAATAGGAATGAGAAAGGGTTCCTTGATTTGTGCCTTAATCAAAGGGACCTCAACGAGTTCTTCCTTAGCATGCTCGAGTTCCTATAAGTTAGGAATCAATTCCTATAAATTAGGAGTTAATTCCTACAAATTAGGACAAATTCTTATGATTTAGGACGAGTCCCTACAAATTATGACGAATTATGAAGTAGTTAACTAATGTGCAAAAGTGGAAGGTCAAGTTCATTGTCTTCTAGTGCAAGTTAACTTGGAAAAAAATGAGTGACAAGTCTCTAATTCTAGATTGAGACTTGGTATGAGTTGCATGAGCCACTTCAACTTTGCTAACAAGTCAATCACAAGTTTGATTCCTAAAATATTAAATTGCCAGATTTAGCCATTTGAATTTCTTATAAGGAAGAGTGAAGTCACAATTGTAATCATTCTTCTTGAGCACAAGCATTATGTGTAAGCTTGTAAGCGTGACAAGAACGAGAAGGAGCTTGTGTGTGAGATTTGATAGAGGAGTAATTTCCTCGGGAATATGCTAGGACATAGGGGATAATTCCTAAGAAATGGGAGCAACTCATGCGCTAGAAAATAGGGGCTTATTTCCTAGGATTTGCGCAAGGATTTCAGAGCTCATCTAGGAAATGAAAGAAGGCATAAGGATCATGGGTCTTGCAAATCGTTTCAAGATTAGTTCAAGTATAAATACCATTATAGTCTCTATTGAGACAAAGTTGTATTATAAGAGATCTATTGCTCATTTTTTATCAATAATATTCTCAAGCAAGCAGAGGGTTTTCCCAATCACTTTCCCTGGAAAAATTGTGTTGTTGAAATTGTGTTATTATGTATTTATTTATTTTCCTATTCCACTACAAAATAAGTAGTTAAATTTTGTGTATATATGAAAAGAAACTAGTTTTCAGATTGTCCATATTATTATTTACATAATTTCATGGATTTTCTACACAATCTCTTTGGGTAAAATGGATATTCCCCAGTATTTTTTGGAAAAAAAAAACATGTAAAATTAACCTAATAATAAAATTTAACCCCTAAAATTTTCCATGTCAATCATTTCAACTATACTTTAACTCTCTCCAATCATAATTATCATCCTCCCATTGACTCCTCCTATATGCAATATTTTTCACATAATGACAATATGTGAGGTTTTCTCTATCTCAACCTTATCTTTAATAGTCCTTGCCTCACCAAGTACTATAGAAATTTCTTCACATTCAAAGTGCGTTGATTTTGTATTATTTTACTGAGTTTTTGTAATTTTAACCAATGTTTTCAGAAAATGATGAATATTTCTATTTTTTTTGTAAATTCAAAATTAATTTTCTAATTTCTAGAAATCTTATTTTAATTTTCCATTAGCTAAGAAAACCTTGATGCAACATAATTCCTCTGGTGGAGGGCAATTTATTTTTGGTTTTTTTCAATGCCTAAAAAATCATTTTAAAATTAGAAAAAAAGACTAATTTTTTGAGTGGTCATTCTGTTGGTGAGTGCTCTGACACTAACATTGACAGAAAGCTTTGAGCAAAGGGATGGGGCTTTTCTTGGGTTAGAGTTCTAACACTGATAGCAAGACGGATATTGTAGAAATTCCTTGTAGATTCAAATTGGTTGTGAAATTTAACTAAATCAAAAGACTTGAATCTACTCTACCAACTGTGGAAAACAATTAACGATCACGAAATCACAAAGCATACATGAGACAAGATTCAATCACACATTACAAAATGATTTTTTAGGGGAAAAAAATGCTCAAAACCCCTTCCTATCTATATTGCATTAGTCAGAAAATAAAGAAGAAATACAATGCTTGCTCAAGCTCAAGCAACCTCTGCAATAGTATAATCTATCTCACTACTTCACAAGCTATTCCTGGTCAATACTTCACCAAATCCAAGCCTGCCCAAGTCTCTATTTCCTTGTGTTGTTCCTCAAGGAATTAGCCCCCTATTGATTAGGGAAATACCCATCTTGAATTGTGCAATACTTGTCGGCCCTTCTCTAACTGCATGCACCACCTGTACAATTTGGAATTGTCTATAACTAATAGTACACTACCCTTTAACTTCAATCTCAACTAGGTAACTCGCGTTATTTGCATGCATCAATTATTATGAGTTGATTGATGAGTTAAATGGTTGATTGCAAAGTGAGGCGCCCCACTATTCGATCCTCCATTAGTTCTTAATCAATTAGAACAAGTTAAACTCACAATAACTCAAATTAATTGAAATAGATTTCTAGAAATTAGAAAACAATCATAACAAAACATAACTCAAGTGTATCCTACTTGAATTAACTGATTTAATTGAATGCCAAGTGCCATATCACTTCAGTTAAATTCCTCCAAGTATTTTACTGAAATTGAAATTCGATTTTCTCCTAATTTAATTAAGGAAAAACTAAATTAGGAATTTCTTGTTGCATTTTCAACACTCCCTCTCATCAAGAAATGGATTATCTAATACCCCAATCATGCCTCTATGGAACTCGAATTTGACTCTTGACAATGATTTTGTCAAAATATATGCATCTTGTTCCTTGGTAGGAATGTATTCCAACAACATGATCTTCCTATGCACACAATCTCGTAGATGGTCATATCGGATGTCGATATGCTTGGAACGATCATGAAAAACTAGATTCTCAGAGAGTTTGATACAACTCTGATTGTCACAGTAAATTGTTGTTGGATCCCTCTCTTGACGAAATAACCCAACAAGAATCATTCTCATCCAGATAGCCCCATAAGTTGCTTGACTTGCAACCATGTACTTTGCTTCCGTTGAGCTAAGTGCAACAGGTCTCTACTTCCTATTGTACCAAGAGACCATTGCTAGCCCAACAATGAAAATTCCTCCTGATGTTCTTTTCCTGTATGATGGACTCCCTGCCCAATCTGCATATGTGAAGCCTTGCAACTTCACTCCTTCTATCCATTTGTACCAAAGACCAAACTAAGTAGTGCCTATGAGGTATCTCAACACATGCTTTGTTTCCTTCTAATACAGTTTGGTTGGCTTAACCATTGCTTAACTAAGTTGGTTAACTGCATAACACATGTTTGATCGTGTGTCACCAAGTACATAAGTGAACCCACAAGATGCTTATAAATGGTAGCCTCTGCCACTTCGCCTGAACTAGCATCTTCCTTCCTCCAATTCCCTGCTAGAGGAGTCTCCATGGGTTTGTTGTTCTCCATGTGAAACTTCTTCAGTATATTGTTGGCATACTTACCCTAAGAAACAAATAGTTCCCCATCTCCTTGTCAAATTTCCAAACCAAGGAAATAATGCATGAGCCTCATATCCTTCATCTCAAATTTTCTTGCCAAATTCTCTTTGAAAATTTTTATCTATTTCTCGTTTCCAGTTAAAATTAAATCATCGACATATAATACTATAATCAATAATTTACCTTCAAAAAAAATATGGTAAAGGTTTGCATCTGCTTCACTTTTGGTGAAGCCCAACCTAGTGAAATAATTGACGATCTTGGTGTACCAAGCACAAGGTGCTTGTTTCAATCCATACATCGCTTGCTTAAGTCCACACACATGCGAATCTCTTTTGAAGGTCTCAAATCCTTCTGATTCCTCACTTTACAACATCTCCTCAATCACTCCATTGAGGAATGTTGTCTTTACATCCATCTAATGTATCTTCCATTGCATCTGTGTTGAAAGTGCTAGAATTGATCTGATTGAAGAATACCTTGCTACTGGAGCAAAGGTCTCCTCATAGTCAATTCCCTTTACCTAAGAGAATCCCTTGGCCACAAATCTGGCCTTGTGTTTCTCAATACTTCCATCTACTGCTTGTTTCACCTTGCAGATCTACCTAGAACCTACTACTGACTTGTCCTCTAGCCTTGGGACCACTTCCCAAGCACTGTTTCTGATAATGGAATCATATTACTCTACCATGGCATTAACCCATACTGGTTGCTACACTGCTTCCTCGAATGAGCATGGATCAGTCTCTACACTCTCGCTCATCAGATCCATGTAGCCATTGTACCGATCCGGTGACCTCCTTTGCTTGTGTTGTGATGTGGGTGCTCCCATATTCTCTCTAGCATCATACAATAATATGTTAGCTTCTCTAGTGCACTTCCTTCCATCTTTGGATGTCTCTTCTTGAGTGGGTGTCTCCACTCTTTATTCCTCTACCTGTGGTTACTCCACAATTTCCTGAGGTTCTTACTTTGGAGCCAAAATCTCCTGATCTGAATGCAACTGAAGCTCCCTCGCAAGAGAACACCTCATTTCCTTCTCCTCATCAAACTTCACATCTCTCCTAACAAATTTTATCCTGAAAGATGGAATTTACACTCGATAGTTGTGAGGTTTTTCTATGTACCCCATAAATATACTTGACTCAACAGTAGGCTCTAGCTTTTTCCTTGTATCCTTGGAAACATGACAGTAAACTGATGATCCAAAGATCCCGAAGTATGACACATTTTGTTTCTTCCCTAAAAAGCGTCCTCTGGTGTACTCATCCCAAGAATCTGATGAGGACTCTTCTTCTACAAATAAGCAATTGTGTTGCCTGCTTCAGCCCATAAGTGTAATGGTAGGCTCTGATCATGCAACATGGCTCATGCAGCTCCCACAATACTATTGTTCTTCCTCTCAGCCACCCCATTCTACTGTGGGTTATGGGGTATTATAAACTCCCTTTGAATGCATTCTTTTGCATAGAAGTTCTTAAACTCATTCGACACATTCTCCATCATTATCACTCCTGAGAGCCTTGAATTTCCGACTAGTCTCTTTCTCAACAAGTGATTTAAATTTGAAGAATGTATGGTGTTTCTTTTGCATAAAGAATATCCATCACTTTTGTGATAAACCCTCTACAAATATAACATAATACATGTGCTTGGTTGTTGAGGTTGTCAAGAAAGGTCCACACACATCTGAGTGAACTCTTTTGAGGACTACTTGTGCTATATTGTCCTTAGCATGAAAGGTGGCTTTGGTGTACTTCCCCGTTGTATGCCCTTTGCATGTATCTCTCTGCTCTAGTGCACCCTTGGGAAGTTCTGTAGAAATATGTTGCATGATATTCAAGGCTCCATGGTGCAAATGGCCAAGTAACCTATGCAATAATTCACCAATGTCTCAGCTCTGCACCTTTCTCTGCTTTTGTTCTCAATGCTACACAATATTCTACATCCAATTTGTAGAGGTTCTTCACTCAAACCTTGATCTACTTCACTTTTCATGTAGTGATGTGTCTAAGGAAAGCCTTTTCCTTTGCTGAAAATCACATCGTAGCCATGGTATTCCAACATAACAACTGAAACTAAATTCTTCTTCAGACCCGAAACATACATGACATCTTTTAATTTGAGAGGGGAGATAAACTCCCTCTAAAAAGTAATTTTACCAATATTGGTTGCACTATACCGTCCATCATCTCCCATCTCAATGTGTATCCGA
The DNA here is from genome assembly GCA_000404065.3 of Pinus taeda. Taxonomy (NCBI): domain Eukaryota; kingdom Viridiplantae; phylum Streptophyta; class Pinopsida; order Pinales; family Pinaceae; genus Pinus; species Pinus taeda. Next base: position 12,151 of record APFE030147090.1, read on the forward strand.
AGGTCCTTCTCCACCAAGTCTTGAAAAAATCTTTTTTTCTCATCATATAGAATGAGACACCACTATCCAGATACTACACACTACTTGTTGTACCTCAGGAGATAACCCCTTGTTAAGTAGAGTTCAGTGCCCAAGACATTTATTTAAAATTATGAAAAATTTGATTTTTTGTCCCACTGTGAAACTTCATAAGTATTCATTTTATAGGTAATAACTATGAAATATTCTTGGAATGAAACACCTTTCAAAGTGGCCTCTCTAATAATTAATGTGATTTAAGTTGTAGTAAAGGGGTGAAAACTATGTTTGTAAGTTTTAAACAATGGGCTACTTATAGCAGAATCTCTTGCTTTAAACTTTAGTAGATTTATGGAAGACAGATGAATGGAAATACAAAAAAGAGGAGCACATATTAGGGTTATTTAACTTTAATTTACAAGTACTGTGAATTCAATGAAATTGTATCATTGAAGACCAGTTGCTTCATTACTCTTCCCATAGAAGAAAAAGATTAAATGATTATACAAAGATAAGAGAACACATGTCACATTCAAAATATGTCTGGAATCACTTTGAAAAAACTTTACTCACATCTCCAAGGAGATGAAAAACATTACAATTTTTTTTTTCCTTCTGATGTCAAAACATCGAAACACTTTTTGGTTCTCCAAAATTCCTTCTTGTATGATGATTACAATGATGAAAGTTATGAAATTGTCAACTGTCAAAACTACTAACTTCTTGAACTGATTTAATCTACTCGGTCCTTCGAAGGAATTTATCCACGAAAAATTAAAAACAAAATTATATCATTATATTACAAATACATTTTTGGAAAATTTTGATGAAATAACAAGTGGCTTTTCTTCATTGAGTGATTTGTGATTCTGGTGCAGTAGAAGGTCCAACTTTTGTTGTTGTTGCTGTAGGAGACATCCACTCTCTGCATTTCTTCCATACTGTCACATCTGAAGTCTGACTTTTCACAAACTTTGTGTGAGCCATTATGAAATTAATGATTCGACTATAAGTTGAATTCTCAGCAAAAATAGTTATAAGTAACCATAACAACGGAAAATCATTGTGAAGATAATTTTCAATTGTTGCTCCATTCATAACTATTGTTTTTTTATGAGAGGTGACAATCTTGCTTTTGGCTTCTACCACCAAAGTTTCATAAGTCTCCCAGGGAAGCAGATTTCCCTGTTGATCCAAACATGAAGGCAATCCTTCCTTTGTTATTTTATTAAAGTTGGTGTTGAATTTCAAAACAGATTCTTTAATTTCTCCCAAATTTGTCTTAGTTGTCTTTCTATATAAATTCTTCAAAACCATTTTATTAATCCCCAACACCAATTTTTTGATGTCCTGAATCTGCATTTCTTTTAATTCATGTGATGACTTAAATCTAAGGAAATCAATTATATTCTTGGTAAATTGTGCACATTGCTGAATTTTATGTTTACTAGCAGCAATGATGTTGTCCAAATATCTGGCAATGGCTTTCTCGTCTGCTACAACTGACATAAATCCCCAAATGTTCTTCAATGTATTAATAATATCATTCCAAATAATTTTCCTGGCTTGAATAAGGACATATTTCCTTTACTTTCTCATTCAATTCTTTAATCTCATGAGAAGCAATTTGGTAGTTATTTGGTATTTTCAGGCAGTGTCTTTGGCCATGGCCAACTCCCTTTTTGTTATCTCCAGAATTTTCTTAGTATCATCCAGGTTTCTTTTCATATTCTTCATCTCATCCTCTAATATTTTTAATTAAGATATTACTCTAGTCAGTTTCTCTGTTGGGTCATCAGAATCAGGTTGTACAAAAATAGTACAAACATGCGTATCTAGTTTTTGCTGAAAGCTAGAATTCATCTCCTTGAGGGCATCTATTTCACTGTTTCTCTGCAAAAGTTCATTTGTTAAAATATCTTTTTCTTTCTCCACTTGAGCTACCTCTGGGGCCATGACATGCTCCAGAGAAGGTAATTTCAACTTTTTCCTCAACACCTGAATTTCATTCTCTACCCCTTGCAAGAGTTTTTGTACAGTAGTTCTATGTTTTGGATTTACACCAATTTTTACAATTAGCTTCTTTAATTCTTCATTCCGGGTGAATAATGCTTTGAAATTTTCCTTTTCCAATTTTAACAGATTTACAACTTTTCCTCATAAAGCTTCTTCCTTACTAGTAGTCAATGATGTTTTGCTTAAATCATTGTAAATTAAGTATGGGGGATTACGTAGTGCATTATATTAGATATCATTTTGGGATTCAACTGTGTTAAGTAAGTCATTCAAACGTATGACCATTTCCATGAGAGGTAGTCGTAACTGACTAATTTCTCATGAATTTGAATAGTTCACTTAGCACGTCATTGGCATCGGGTGATGCCACAGGGGTAAAAGGGGATTGAAGCGCGCTTGGAAGCCAGAGGAGTTCTGGGATGGGTGACCGTCCTGGGAAAGTCTGGTTAGCCAGGTCAAGCCCGGAAGAGATTCGATGCTATGTGAATTTCGTCCCACATTTCACAGTGCAATCCCACTGTCTTCAGCCCTGTGAGCATCACGATCAATGAGTGCTAGTGAAACTATTCAAAAATCATGAGAAATTAGTCAGTTACGAATACCTCTCATGGAAATGGTCATACGTTTGAATGACTTACTTAACGCAGTTGAATCCCAAAATGATATCCATTGTAAATTAACTCTCCAGTTTGCCTGTGTAAATTAATCTTGTGAGGAAATGGAATTTCTCTTGCTTCCATAGTCAAGTTTACAATATTAAAACCTGATGATGATGAAACAGTTAGAGCAGAAGGATGAGAAAAAGATAGCTTCAATTGATTTCTTTTAAGATCCATGGCATACAACAGTCTAGTGTGATATTCATAAATAGATTGTGCTTCAAGCTTAGATTCAACACTTTCCTTTATCCTTTAATTTATTTCTTCAATTTGATTGTACAATTGTTTTATAACAGGAACAACACTTTGATAAGTTTCTTCAGGCACAGGGGAGGAAGGTGTACAAGTTACTTCTCCCAATTGCAACTAAAAACCCATTGCAGTTGAGGAGCTTTCAGCTAGAGATTCTGGCTCTTTGTCTATTTCAGACAACCTTGGCTATTTTGAGCTTTGATCTGTTTCACCCTCCAAATCAAGATTACTTCACTGCCTCTTTTTAGACCCTTCTCTACAAAATGTAGAGTTTAAATGTCTATTCCTCCTTGTTCTCTTGTCTTATCACAATTTTCCAATTTTTCCACATATGGTCGAGATTCGTGTATCTAAGGGCCTATGAATTTTCCACTCTTCTTTTAGAAATGATATGTTGAGGATAAGATGACCATTTCTCACCCGGTTGCAACTGCATGTCTCCAAGAATCTTCTCTACTTCTTCCATGGCCTGTCTATTGTTCACAATAAAAGGCCCAGTAGTTTTTGGCAATTTGAATAAATGCCCCTTCTTTACTGGTACAAAATGAACATGATCAACATTTAAACTTTGTCTGATGAATTCTAAAGAAAATAATCTCATAGGTACAAATGTGGGAAGTCTATAAGGGGAAACCTTTGCTCCATACATTTTGATCTCAGCATAGTATCCAAACTAGGACCAATCACCCACTTTGACATCTTTACTAAATTGCAGAAGAGATTGGTCTTTTGGAAAAATACAAGGAGGAGGAGAGTTATTTATAATGGAGTAAGCAAATGACATGAAAGAAGTAGTGAAGTATGTAAATCCTTCATAATTGGAATGACTTCTTAGGGTATTTGTCCAATTTACTATTGATTGCCTCTTTTTATGTACATCCATTATATTTAGACCCAAATGCATGAAACTCTCCACATGAGTGTACAAGAAAAGATAAGTTACTAATGATGGGAACCTGAAACAACCAGTAAGAGCTAGGTATGACAACTGAGAATTGACCAGTTTCTCCCAATAAGAAGGTATATCAAGTGTTAGCGCTTGGAATTCACCTAGGCTGAGATAGACAAACTCTCAAGGCTACATCAAACCATTTCACCTCGTATCTAGCCCTACGAGGTATGAGAAGGCTCTCTCGGGTCAGATTCAATAGATCTTTCAATATGATGAGTTGACCCAATTAGGAATAAAGATTTTAGGCTAGTAAATTGATTAAGGGGGATTGATTTAAAGATTTTTGGTTTTTTGGTGGCAATTGGAGGGAGTGCAATTCAGGGTGCGGGGATTGAGCACAGTTTTTGCAGGGGGATCTTTGGGGCAAGGTAGGAGTAAGCGCTGATGCTTTAATTTGAGATGGATGATCAGGGATGATAGGGAAGGAGCTAAAGAGGGCAAACAACCATTTAAATCCTCTCTAGATAGCAGAAAACATAAATTTTGAACAAACTAAAAAGCTGAGCATGTCAAAGCATGTATTCAAACTTTACCACTTCATCTGTCCAAATAGAAGCAAAAAGAGATGTGGAATACATAAACAAACTTACAAGAACATGTAGAGAACACACCATCAACACTACAATCCACAAGAATCCACAAGGATGTTTGCAAAACCCTGGCCTTCTTCCTCTTTAAATTGCAAAGATAGATGTACAATATACAATGAAAACTTTCTCCCTCAAGAGTCCAACCTTCCAACTCTCAAAATGACTAAGAAAACACATAATATAGGCAAGCTAACCTCTTCCCTTGCCTCTAGGGGTCGAGCTCATCCTTCTAGGAGCAGTTTGAACTAATTCCAAACTAAACACTAGATAATAGGCAGCTCAACAACTTGCCTCTATTACTTAGCTAACTGATTCATGCATTAATTATTCACGTTTTACATCAAGGAAGCTTCTAGAAGAGTAAAG
>APFE030147104.1:0-17980 GCA_000404065.3 Pinus taeda
ATAATTACAAATTTTTCTTTTGTCATAAATATAATTTAAACTTAATTCAACGTACAAGAACATTTTTTATGAAAATCTACAAAATACAATGACTTTAGGGAACATAACTTATGAAAAATTAAAAAATACAATGAGTTTAGTTCGAGAGAGTTGTTTTTGAATTTTATAATTTATAAATTAAATAATTTATTTTATAAATAAAAAGTAAGAAGATGTATTGATAATACAATGAAAATTTACTTAGTAAAATTTTAAGCTTAGAAATAAAACTCAGCTTTAATACATTAATTAAAAAAAATGAATTTTGACATGAGTTTAAAAGTTTCATGAAGTTTCCAAATAAGATCTTATGCAACATTTTAAAAGTTTCTAAAACTTACTAATTAAATGAATAAAATGAATAATAGATATGTGAGATTGAAAGGGTATATTATAAAGTAAATAGAGGAAATATGAGCATATATATGTTATTGATTGAAAACATTTTTAATCAATGGACGAGTTTAATTGAGAGACACAATGTTTTTTGGTCGGAATTTTGTAATACAATTTTAAATAAGATACATTATTTTTCTAGCCATTAGTCTTCAAGTCTTGGCTAATCGGCCATAGGAATTGCGCAAGGAATTAGGGGCTTGGAGAGATGGAGAATTGGCTATGTGTTGGCCAAGAGTTTGCTTCTGAGCTAGAGATTGATTTTACTGAGTGTTGGGATTGTTCTTGTGAGAACAAGCATTGTAATCTCATATTGAATTTCTGATTAATGCAATACAAATAGTGGGATTTTGAGTTGTGGCTTTCCCCAAATATTCATTTTGTTATGTGCCTTTGATGTTCTTCCTCTTGTCGATTATTGTTTTGCTTGATCTTTATGTGCTTTTGTTGTAAAGAGTAGAATAAAATTCTTGTCTCTTGTTTTAGTAGATTACATGAGCTTGTGAATCTACAGGAAAATCTACAAATGTAAGATGTGTGGTAGCCCAAGGTTCACACATAGAATGTGAGGAGTCATATAAAAGCTCAAGGGTCTCATAAGATTTCGAAAAGTCACATAGGAGCTCAAAAGTCATGAGGGGAGCTCATGAGTCACAAGGGAGGTGGAGAGTCATCTCATTTGTCATATATACACCCTCATAACTCAAGTAAAGGAAGTTTCACCTTCACTTCTCAAGTTAGGCATAGGAGAGAATATTAGTCTTTTGAGAAGAAAGTAGTTGCTTAACGTTCCACTATTGGAACTAGTGTGATAGTGTATCTTGGGACTTTCACTTTATAATTTGAATCTCTTGGAATTGACACAATTTTCATGCATATATCGTGAATGATTGTAAAGTTATTCTTTCATTGTTTGCGATGTATGTTTATGTTAACACATACTAATGAAAATGAACTATTTTGTTGGCTTTAGCATGCATCTTTGAATCAAGTCTTTTGCTTTCATGTCCGTTATTTATTTGCGAACTATTTCGCAAGATTATTAACGATTCTTTCATATATATGTGTGCATCTTTATTAGGATAGTATTATTACTTTTCTCTTAAAGACTCACTTTCTCTTATTTTTCGTGAAAGAACCATTATACACTTTGCAATTGAATACATCACAAGGATAAATTACTTGCTTAAGTATATGTGTTTCTCTTGTGTAGTTTATTACATCCAAGGAAAATCTTTAAGATAATGACAACCGACCTTATTTTTCGGTTGGGGTTCCTACTCCAAACGGTGTGAGGTCTAATTGGGACTTCATATTAGGGATACCTTATTACCATTGGAGGTATTCAACACCGCCAACACATCTATATTTAAATCTCATAATTCTTAACACATTAATATACTTAGTTTTTGGACTTCGGGAAACTATGCCAGAACATTTCTCTATTCATACGTGTTGTATAAGACTATCATTTCATGGAATCAAGGTTTAAATTCCTATATTACCAATATAATTATTTTATTGCTCACATTGAGTTTGGTCTATCAAATTTAATCATATTTACCACTTATTAAATATTTTCCTTTCAATAATTTATTTATAATTCAAGGAATCTATCTAATAAAAAATAATTTCCTTAATTCCTAGTGCATCGAACTTATATGCATTCCTATACTTCAATGCATATACTAACTTTATATTATACTTCAATGCATATACTAACTTTATATTAAAATTACCATAGGCATCATTTTTAACTTTATCCAAGTTCTTCGTAGTGCATCGAACTTATATGCATTCCTATACTTCAATGCATATACTAACTTTATATTAAAATTACCATAGGCATCATTTTTAACTTTATCCAAGTTCTTCGTATTATAAACTCACTTATGTGCATTCCTATACTTCAATGCATATACTAACTTTATATTAAAATTACCATAGGCATCATTTTTAACTTTATCCAAGTTCTTCGTATTATAAACTCACTTATGTATATTTTATATCAATCGCATTGAATATGCTAAATGTTGATTTGATTATAGGGAATTGCATCCCCTTATATTAAGACTCATATCTTAACTACATTTCCAATGTGGTATTAATCTGGACTTTATATGATAGTTTCGATATAGTTTATAAAACCTTTATGAGTTTTCTCTATAATTTTCTACCCACATATGTGGCATTCTATGGTGATTCCATGCACGGTCCTTTTGACCTCCCAAACCAATAGTGGCGATTTACCCTACATAATAAACAATGATGAGAATTTTAGGGCTTTACTCGTGTGTAATAACTACACACAGGTTCTCGTCAGTGTTTTCGTTTCCTCATTGAGTGTTGTGGCCACCTTCTTTGTAACTAAGTTTTTAGAGGTCAATTTCTTAAATAATAACAACAAAGAACCAATGTTCCATCTTTGTCATTCATCGTTTTACTATTTCCTTCAGACAAGTAATTTTTGTATTGAGTTCGCTTAAGAATTTAAGGTCAGAGGTAACTTTTACACTGGGACACTATTTCATTGCATTTGAACTATTTCTTACTTTCTTCTAGATTTTTTAGATAAAAAAAATTATTTTTCTTTATATATTTATGATTTGAATTCATTTGCAACCCTTTCAAATGTGCATTCTCATTGGAACGATTTTCTAAGTCCCATGGTTTTGCATCCTTATAACTAGACTATGAAATTGATACTTACATATTGATTTGTCATTGGAGGTATTTCCTATTTGTACAAGATGGATTTTTTTTCTTTTCCTTTGATGTTTCCAATTGGCGTTTACTTCTCCAGCTCATAGGACTATTGAATCTCTTACCAAGTCGAATGTTATTGTACCTACTTACTATGTCCACGACTTCACTACCAAAGTCCTATCTCATTTGTCTTTGTAATTCTTATGAGTGTATCTATGGTCATGCACTTCCAACTCTTTAAAAAATATTAGCCCTAGGCTCTCTTGCTTGCAGTTGTATTTAATATTTAACATTTTCTATGAATCTAAACTTTATTAGGTTCAATATCTTTGACCCTGACTATTGTTTAATAGCTTTCCCTTTACATAACTTTATCCATGCTCTATTTGAATGAAAGAGTATTTTTTTTCTCTTTTACTCTCTAGTGTATACTTAGTTGAGCTTTCACTGAGTTTCCATCCTTTTTACCACGTTTCATATAAAATTATACCTACCTGAAGTAGTTTTTCTTTTTCACACCAATGCAATTGTTATGTATTGTTGGGTATATGACGTATGTTTAGAAAATTTGAACAAAATCTCTATTGATGTTTTCTCTTACAAGTTATATATATATATACACACACAGCCACACCAATACAATTTACTCATTCTAAAGTAAAAATTGCATTCATAGAATAATTTGATATGCTTCATAAAAAATATTTATTTAATATTCTAATTTTCTGCAATGAATACTTTAGAGAATCATGAACAAAAAATTAACTATTTGGTTTTTATTTTCTGAAAACACAGTAGGCAAGAAATATCGACTTGAATTTGGTTGTTTGGAAAATTATTATTGGAATATTTGGCTCCTCTCAACCATGATACTTCCTATAGAAGTTATTCCCCTAAGCACATGCTTACAAATACCCTCTGCTTGTCCTCTTCACTTGTTCATTCAGTCTCCTTTAAGACATCATCAGTCCCTCCAGCAAGAAGACCGAAAGACAAATAAATTGTGTTTGTCCATTACCTAAGCACCCAAAATAATCCACTAGTGGGTGTTGGAGCAATGGTTGCTCATGTCAGGGGAGTTGCCACTTCCCCTAGCATGATGAGGCAACTTAGGGGAGGAAGTACAATTTGGAAGCATAATTGAACTCTAGCTCCATCTTTAGGCATTTGTTCCATAGCAACACAATGAGGTTCAATTTGGATTTTAATATTAGATTTATGCAAGGTTTTAATGACATCTATGTGTATTTGACCACATTAATAGAATGCTTTATTACAATACTACATGTTACAAAAGTGTAGAAAAGCTCCACTTCATGTTTATGAATGTCGATAAATCTCACCTACTAGCACTATATGTTATGTTTGTTGAGTCTAATGAAATCATTAAAGTATAGTATCCCGCCTAATATGACGTTAAGTTGTATTATAGTGGCAATATGCACTATATGACCACTCATAATTGTGGCTAGTGCATCTACGACCAACCGATGAATTATGTAGTGCAATTACAGAGCCCATGAAATGGATTTAGCAACGACGACGGAGGAAACACCTTAGTGCGAAAGAGGGGTATGTGCAAGAGAACCTTTACTCTGCACACAACCCTGCTTTCATACACCTATTATTCCACACAACTATCATGCATTTTGTTCAGGGCATGATATTTGTTCAGGCCCCTTCACCCTCATCCCCCCTCGCTTACCTAATGGACCTAGCACCCCATCAGTTTTGGCATCATTAGGCAGAGCAGTAACAATGTCAAACATAACAATGTCAGTGTCAAAGCACTCACTGACAAAATGACCACTCACTAAATTAGCCTTTTTTCCATTTTAAAATTATTTGTCAATCACTGACAAACAGGGAAAAAAATGCACTCCACCAGGGATATTATGTCCCATCGAAATGATCTAGGCTGATCAGAAAATGAGAAATACAATTTAAAAAAAAAATAAAATTGTTTTAATAATTTAAGAAAAATCATAAATAAAAAGAAATCTCAAAAACTTTGGTTATACACCTAAAAATGACCGAAATTAATAGAGGGGTCAAAAAACTTTGATCGCAAGGCACTTGCTATAGTCAAAATATAGCAAGGACTAATAAAAATTCATAAAACATGTCAAAATAATTGATCATGAATATATGCATGTTGATATATGTATTATGAGAGTTTTATTAAAATTTAAAATAAAAATATTTTTATCTAAGGAAATGTAAAATTAATATAAATATAAATAACATTATAAAGGATCAACATAAATCAATATCAACTCCAAATCTATCATGTGTCAAGAAATATGAAATTTCTTGAGGTGTAAATTTTTTCTGAAGTTTTGCACTCATAAAAATTTTTGCATCTTGAGACATTTGATCTCTCTCGTGACTTGGTAGATCTAGAGTTAAGATTAATGTGATTAAAATGAATCTATGTTGGTTGTAAACATACATGAATTTCACTCTCCATATAAAAAATAGTTTTTTTCCATTTCACATAGGAAATGGCATATGGAAATTTGTGAAGAAATAGAGGAAATTGTAGTAGTTTAGAGGTGATGTTCAGCTTCTCATGCATCAATTTGAAGAGTAATGAAGCATTGAGGTACTAATCTACTTTGTTGTATGGTTATATTATGCTTTTCCAATTGTTTTAAAGTTACAAAATCTTCTTGTTCTCATGTTTATGTGAAAGCTTTAAAAATTTATTTTGGAATAAGCAATGTGAGAAGATTCTCCCTTGTTTATTTGTTGTTTTATTTCTACACCTGTTTTACAATTTTCTATCAAAATAAGTTGCAGATTAGAAAGTGTGTTTTGGCCATTGAACAACCCCTTTACATTTGCATTGATGAGTGGCACCCTTGGCCCAAGATGTTCTAAATCTCAAACAAAGGTGGTATAAATAAATGCGTATATAAAATCCCGCTTGTCCGATCGGCCTGTGATCTATTCCTTGCTTCTTTCCCCTCGATGGTTGCCTTATTAGCTCCTGGTCACCTTAGCAATGGGATCTATCCTCTCCCAAACCTAAGTCACTAGATATCTGCTCCGGAATCGGTTATATATCAATGTTCTAATACCAATACTTGTACACATCAAAAACCTCAAGTTCATCAAGGGGAATGTGGCGAATCGTGAATTGCCTATCCCTCCTATGCCGGGGATTCCCTAGTAGGGTGAAGATACAGAGAGAGAGGGTTTAGTGCATTTTGTTTAGCGGAAAGATGGTTATTCCTTTCTTTTTGTCAGAAGATTAACCGTCTTCAACAAATATTTGTGTCAAAGATGAGTAAGGCTCATATGGAAGTAAGAAGGTTGTTTTCTTTTTTAGTGAAATAACCATAATTAGTCTTTCCTTGACTCGCAACTACTAATCTCAATCCTCTAAAGCCTATAGCTATTATTATATCAGATCATATACCAATTTAATTATACAAATATATCATAATTTCGGTATGAAAGTTATGCCCCAACGTAATGCTCACACCATATCACCCCATTTCCGTGTTCCTCTTCTTCCTTTCCTTTTATTCCCTCATCATTTTGTCCATTCCCATTTTTTTCCATATGCTACAATTTATGTTTTGTTAATGCTTACTCTTCATACATCACATAAAGCCTCGACTCCATAGCCTTCGCAATCCTGCTTAGAAATACCTCCGTATGTTAGAGGAGCCAATCTATATAGAAGAAGAATCATTGAGTTGACGTTTGGTAGCTTTCTTGAGATATACAATGCTGACACCCTGGCTGCTTGGGCCTTTACACTTTTGTGGCTGCTAACTTTTGTTATAACACTGCCCTTGAAAGCTCCTCTACTATAATCTGCAGTGGTTTTGTCGGTCATCTTTCTCCTCTTGATTTGCGTTATCTCAATGCCGCATGGTCATGATAAAGGGTATCATGTATATTACATTTTCCCTTTTCATCACTTGGTGATTATTTGTGATTGGTCTATTATCCTAATCACAATGATGCCGGTGCTCAACAGCCTTGTCTATTGTTTATGTTGAAGCTACAGTTTGGTGCAGTTTAGTATCCCAGTACCGAACAAACAAAATTCTATGAATGTCTGTTAGGAAGTTGCTATTTTTACATGAACTAGAGATGCTATTTTTACATGAACTAGAGATGAAAACTTTGCAAGACCTAACACAAAACTGCAAGCATAAGCAAAGTTTATTCATGCACGTTGGTCATGAAATGATAACAAAAACATGCAATTACTTACTAATTACTGAAACTAAAGAGTTTTAAATAAGGTGACATTCAAGTAATGATGTATGCAGATTATTGAGAGACAAGTCATTGAACACCCACTAGGAATATTAGGTCACATACTCAGAAAATTAAACAGCCACTGGACACACTGAATTTATATAATGAAAAAGACCTGCAACACATTCATATGCACATCTGGCAAGGAAACAAGCCAAAACGATACAAAATTGCTCACCAGAAATTCAGAATCAAAACACCTAGATGCAATCTTTAATTGTAATAAAATAAACGATTTGCAGATACATAACGGATTAAAGCAAACAATTTTGGAAAGACCTAATAAAATCTGCAAGAAATACATGCATCAGATCTTACACACATTACTCAGTACAGGCTAAGGAAGGAAACCAAACACAATCAACAACCCAAATACAAATTTTGAACATGGAAGAGAATCAAGGGCTATTACTTTTATGCATTAAAAGGAAGGCCTGGCATAGAAAGAAAACTCCAAAAGAATCATAGCGAGAATTGATGATCTTTGAATCAGAGCCATAACATAATAGTGGAAATAAAACAAAACCTTTTCATGAACATGATACAGATCTTGCAACACATATCCATGCACAATTAAACACAGATTAATCGATCCAATGTCCACTGCTGGTTGGTAAGTTGGTTTGAACTTTGCAAAGGATAGTGTGACTACCAATAGCCCATCACATAGATTCTTCAATGCATGTGTGTCCATAGTGTGTCTCAGGTATGCTAGCAAGAATGTCATGTTCGTGACTTTCATAGAGATAACAATTACAAGATTTATAATGTACATAAATATTAGGTGAGATTGTGTACAGAATCTGGAATAATTATGATTGGAAGGTTAGGAAAAGTCCAATGATAGGAATTTAAGTCATCATCTAAGAACCCATGCTTCCATGTTGAAGGAACCAGATATCATTTGCGAGGCAAGTCTACCTAATTTGTATGATTAGAATTTTATTGATGGCACAGAAACCCTTTTTTGATCAAGATGTTTAAAAGACCGTAGATCATCTTGACAGTTAGGAAAGGAGCCATTAGTAAACAGTTAAAAAGGTTTACAATAGAACTTACAAACCTCAAGAAATCAGCGTAAATAATTTGCGAGCCATCATGTGGCTATAGCTTTCGAATCACTAGTGAAGGACATTTACAGGCACAAACGATATCAACTTCCCAACCAATATTACGTGGAGGATTATTTGCAAACTTGAAGTTATCTTTGAATGTTCCATCATAAAAACTAGCCACAGCAGCAACCTGTTCTGTGAACCCTTCTTTTTTTCTGGGCAACTTTCCCTCTGACCCTTATGGAAAAGAGGTTAAATGACCATCTTCAAATGTTCCAAACTGACGCAAAAACACACATCAATTCAGCTGACGCAAAAACATACATTGCAAATCACCAAAAAGCCTTGGACGATTAAAGAAGGTATAGAGCGGGGGTACAACAATGGACATCTTAGTTATAACAAGTTAGGGTTTATTCATTAAACCCGGAGAAAGCAGCTTCACAACAGGGATTTTATGATGTCTTGGAAATCACTAAAACAACATGGTACAATCTCCCAGGTGCAAAAGGCAAAGCCATCATTATGCTTCGACAACACAAGCAGTCAATGATCAATGTCAAGCTATTTTTTCATCCTGGGTATCGTTTCCTTTGGGGATAGTTTTGCCCTCCTATGGTTTGTTAACCAGAGTAAAATCACATCCATGCATGCAAAAGTATATATATATATAAATACATATCCAAATCTCTGCTCCTGTATAGAGGCAGAAAAAGAGATGCAACAGAAGGTAGATTGTTTAAATTACCAATGGAATAATTATAAACTAAACCAGCACAATACCAAATAGTGGATGTTATAATATCGTAAAAAAATCCAGAATTAGAGATCAACAATATTCAAAACAAACATCGCAGAAGACTCGACTCTTTAAATAGAAAGTTTCCAATGGCTCAAGTATATAGAGATCTAAAACTTGGAAGATTTAAGCATTGAGTCTTAAAAGAAAATCAAACAACCAACGAGCTCAATATTCGTACAGAGATGAGATAAAATAAATAATTATATTTATGTCTAACAATGCACTGTTGAGCACAATATGTCCATACACCTTCGGATAACAAACAGTTTCCCAAAAAAAATATACAATGCATGAAGTAAATCAACATCTAATCTTAATCCTAACAGAGAAGATCCAAGAACTAGGAGCTAATAAATTTGTGGATCAGACTCATCTCTCCTAACATCTTAAGCTGAATGAAAAACACTAACCACCTCCAACAGAGATCTCAGCTTGTGACAGCCTAGAGCTTAATTGGAAGCCAATTAAGCCTTCTGAGTGCAAGTAACAAACCAAAAGGGCTGCAGACACTTCTGCATCCGAAACCACTGGGTAGAAACATTAGAGATAGTCATCGCCTGTCAAGTTGAATTAAAGATCCCCTCGGCCATCCATTAAATTCGGGGCCTTGGCCTTTTGTTTTTGCAAGATGGACATTTATAATGCTTAATGTGTTCGGCTATCGCAGGAGTAATCTTAAGACACTTGCCATGGAACCATCTCTTACACGTATCACAACAGATCCAAAACTCATCAGAGGCATAATTCTCACCACAAGCTCCACAAAGTGTATCTTCATCCAACGTATTATCCTCACCTTTAGGTGGTGGTAACTTTGATAGCTTTGCTCGACATGTAGGTTTCCGTGCCTGAACAAAAAAATGTTGTTTTTGCTTGAATAAGCAACGCATGAAAAAGATTGAACATAAATTATAAATCACCGGCAAAAGAACAAGAAAGCATATAAGTACATTCACATCTCAAGGATAACAAAATCTGAATTGTACAATTAATCTTCATTCTAGGCAGCCTGCTCAGAAATTTACTGTTACGTGTTTTATTTATTTTTTGTTTAAAAAAGAGAAAAACAGGACAACTCCGCGATCAACAAATTCCTCACCCTTATGCCAGACTTGTTCTTGCTGCTACTGTTGTTGGTTACAGTAGTTTTTTCTTTTGATTGCTTTTTTGCAGCTCCAGTAACAACCTCAAAAATAGTTGGGAGTTCATTGCTCATGATAAAAAGTCTTTTCCTGCCATTAACTAATTTTAGTCAGCTGAAAGCGAAAAACGAATGGTAAGAAATAAAATGAAGAAAAATTACTTCTTTACAGAACTCAACAGATAAAACAAATCTCTCAAGCTCGATTGATACAACAGAAAACGATACATAAAAAATACATCTAATATGACTAGTGCTTTTAAAGAAAATATAAATAACGTATGTTACAGTACCTATATTTACTGTTTCCAGCTTGGAAGAAACACCAATGCTATGCTTAACAGCGAAAAAAAAAGAGTTTAAATGCTCTGTTTTGTCACTGTGAGGTATGTTCACACTAGCAAGCAGTGCACAGGGTGTGTCCACATTAGTAAGTGGAAGAGTACCACAGAGAAAAGACGCTTGGCATATAGGGATTCCCTTGGAAGGAGTTTCCAAGGAAACCTAGACCAAGTTTACATGCTCATCCAAAAGCTGGTGGCCTTTGGTCAATGGCGATTAGAGATGATCTGACGGCCATGGTCTTCATGTAATTGGCCGTATCCTCATGTGGTCGGTGAAATTAACCTTATCTCATGTGGTCGGTGAAATTAACCTTATCTCTTGGGTGGACGTTGTTGGAGATTCTATCGATTCATTGGCCTATATATCGTGCCACATAGTTATGGAGTAACTATATCACGACTTGGAGGTAGGATCCCAAGAGGTTGTTGGAGATTCTATCCTTTCATTGGCCTATATATCTTGCCACATACTTATGGAGTAACTATATCACCACTTGGAGTAGGGTGGAGAAGAAGCATAAAAGGATGCCTCGGAAAATTGGAAAGTTGTTTTGGTTTCTTGCAGCTAGTTGATAAGAAACTCAACTAAGAGAATAGGCTGGTCTGAGTTGGTGAGTTTACCTTTTTAGAAAAATTGTTTTTGTGTAGTTGGAGATTGTAACATCTTAAATGATAAGATTATAATAAATATAGCATACTTTGTGTTTTAAAAGAAATAAGTTTTTGACAGATATAAGAACATAAATAGTTTATTATATTAATAATTGAAAACAAGATATATACTGATACAAATAAGAATGGAGCTCCTGCAAATGACATGCAAGACTGTTCATTAAAAGACTAATCTAAGATACTGAATTTCAGTCGTGAATCTTTGATGAAACCACCATACAAAAATTCACCACAGGGTTTTTATCCCGGGATCAAGCTAAAACTAGCCACACCAAATCCTGAACAAACACATAATAAAGTAGACATACTCAAAATGCCCCAATGCTTAAGAGCTCCTATACCACTTTAAAGGCTAAATGGACTCTCTAAAAACCTTATTTTATTATTTTCCTCCAAAAATGAAAGTAAATACGATGAACTAACATAAGACCATCTATATCTATTTCTTTTACCATCAAAAGAAAAATTAACCCTTCTATCTACCTTATCAAATTTGTGCGGCCAGTAAAGCTTTCGCTTATTGATTCAAAATCTTTGATTGGCAAGTAGTAAGAGGGTTTGTGTATGATCTCTTGTGTGTGCGCGCCTCTGAGTCGTGAATGGTCAACCTCAGTGGGTTTGATCAAGTTGTATCCCTACGTTACTGCCGATGCAGATGCCTGGGACCGTGTTAAAGAATCAGTCCTTACCCTTATAAAAGCAACAACAAAAAAATTCAGTAGTGGTTCGCTCGTCCCTCTGCTGGACAATACTCAAACTTCTCCATGTGTACTAGTGGTGTTAGTTCACTTGGTGATGCTTTCCGGATTGATCACCAGTTTATATTCGCGCTCCTCAAACGACTCTATTCACCATTCATCGATCCTTTTTCGCCAATTTATTTATGCGCTCTGGAATCTTAGCTACTCAAAATTGAAGACAATGCACAACAGTTTGGCCTTCGGTGATATAGAACGCAACTGTTAAAATTTGGAGCGGCTTAAGTTACTTCGTTGATTCGACACCTGATACGAAATGACGGCTGAGCTAGGTGTTTGGTCTTTGCCGCTGGAATTATATTATGGCAAGATCGGTTGTGTTCGTGGCCCCTTTGATTTCGCCTGACAGTTACCCGCGCAACTCATGGCTCCGGCCTTGACCTGTTTCTTCTGTCTCCGCTTGACCCTTCCTCCGTGCGATTGATCTGCAGGCCCAACATCTGGGTTGATAGATCCACGTGGTTGCATGGCGCCTCGGGACAAATATGGCCTCATGGTTCTCTTATATATGCGCATCCGTCCTGATAAGCTTCCACGGTCTTCGACTGTTGGATCAGTCCACAGATGCCACCGATTCGCTGTCTGGTCATACAAATATATCCCATCGATTACACAAGGGATGAGTTCATTGATTATGCGGCCTTGGCTTTTTTACAGGTTGCATACGGGTGGCAGATTCCTTACACTGAGATTGCCGCAACAGCGATATACAGTCAGCTGCTCGACGTCGGAGGCTTGGGAAATCAATGGCCTTTCAGCCCTCCACGAAATAATATGGCCTCCAACTAGATATATCAATCACCAAGTAATCGTCCTCCCTTTCGACACAACAATTTGTTCGAATATATTCATGGCTGGAAATTAACTTGCCTCTTCTCTGAACTCGTGGCGCTTTAGCTCATCGAACCACCCTCTGGCATCTAGACACTCGATCTTATCTTAGAACAGAAACTATGGCCTCTAAGTTGATGTGGAAAATGATTCGTTCTTGGAATCGGAAGAGAATCCATTCTTGATCATTACTTCAAAAATGGATCTTACACAGATATAGGAAAACTGGAAAATACGAAACCAAGGTGATATTAAATACCACCGAATATGGAAGATGCGGGTTAGGATTAGGGTTAGAAGAAATCACACTGAAAAATCTCGGCATAATACCCTCAGGCTAGTAAGATGCACAGCGCTAAGATCCCCCAATGATAATGATAAAATTATAATAAATGTAACACAAGATGCTGGTTATGGTTAGGGTTAGGGGAGAAGAAATCACACTAAAAATTTATGCATAAAACCCTCAAAACTCTAAGATCTCCAAATGATAAAATTATAATAAATATAGCATACTAGTGTTTTAAAAGAAATAAACTTTTGACAGAAATAAGTACACAAATGAGATATACAAATGCAGCCGTTAGGGTTAGGGGAGAAGAAATCACACTAAAAATTTCTGCATAAAACCCTCAAAACTCTAAGATCTCCAAATGATAAAATTATAATAAATAGAGCATACTAGTGTTTTAAAAGAAATAAACTTTTGACAGAAATAAGTACAGAAATAAGTACACAAATGAGATATACAAATGCAACCTTATTTATATTAATAGCTGAAAACAAGATACATGCTCATACAAATAAGAATGGAAGCTGAAAACAAGATACATGCCCATACAAATAAGAATGGAACTTTTGCAAATGTATGCACGGTTGCTCGTAGACGCTAGATAGAACCACCAGACAAATTCACCACGACGTTTTCTTGTTTTCTTCTCGGGATCAAGCTAGAGGCTGGATAGAACCGCTAGAGAAATTCACCACGAGGTTTTCTTGTTTTCTTCTCACAATCAAGCTAGAACTAGCCACTCCAAATCCTCAATAAACACTTAATAAGGTAGAGAAAGTCACGATGTCCCAAATGCTTAGTGTCTATCCCCTTTTAAAGGTTCGATGGAACCACTAGACAAATTCACCACGAAGTTTTCTTGTTTTCTTCCGAGATAATTGGCCACACCAAATCTTCAACAAACACTTAATAAGGTAAAGAAACTCAAGATGCCCCCAATGCTTAGCTCCTATCCCCTTTTAAATGCTAGATGGAAGCCTTAAAAACCTTATTTTTATTGTTTTCCTCGAAAAAAGTAAATATCATGGGCGGATACCACGGTCAAATACCATCCTCAACAAACACTTAATAAGGTAGAGAAACTCAAGATGCCCCAATGCTTAGCTCCTATCCCCTTTTAAAGGGTGCATGGAAGCCTTATTTTTATTGCTTTCCTCGAAAAAAGTAAATATCATGGGCGGATACCATTCTCAACAAACATTTAATAAGGTAGAGAAACTCAAGATGCCCCCAATGCTTAGCTCCTATCCCTTTTCAAAGCTTGGATGGAAGCTTTATTTTTATTGTTTTCCTTGAAAAAAATACCATGGGCCGATACCATGGACAAATACCATGGGCAAACACCACTAGCCATGCCAAATCCTCAACAAACACTTAATAAGGTCAGTAGAGAAACTCAAGATGCCCCTAATGCTTAGCTCCAATCCCCTTTTAAACGCTGGATGAAAGCCTTATTTTTTAAGAGAATTTTTCGGCGTAAATCACAAGATATATCATTTATTGTTCTCCTTGAAAAAACTAAATACCATAGACAAATACCACCATAAATACCATGGGCAAAGAGCACGGTAAATACAAATACCATGAACAAACAGCACGGTAAATACAAATACCACCATAAATACCATGGACAAACAGCACAGTAATTACCATAAGAAAACAATGTCATTCCACCACACGCAAAAAGGAATGTTACAGAGATCAAGATTAATTATGTTATGGCTAGGGGAGAGATTCCTAATGTTGTGCAGGGACCAGTAATTGATATAGTACTGGTCCCACCAAACTACCATAAATTGGGACTTTTGAAACCAATATTTAAACAAAAATAAATAACATTAAGTATAAAAAAGTATTAATTTATGTCCTAAATTTCCCCATATATTGATTGGGCCCACAACTGTCCATAAATAGTATTTTACTACTTAAGACTGCAAACCATATTGACCCAACTAGAAAACAGCTAAAACCATAAAGGTTTCCAAAATGGTCTATTCCAGAAGTACAAAGCAGTAGTCACTTCAACCCCCACTCATCACTTCAACCCCCACTCATCAGAACTGCAGCCTTGCATCCCAAATAAATCTGCCTACCTCCACATAACAAAAGGGAATGTATGTCAGCCATAACTGTTGTGTTGTTCAACAACTAAAC
The DNA here is from genome assembly GCA_000404065.3 of Pinus taeda. Taxonomy (NCBI): domain Eukaryota; kingdom Viridiplantae; phylum Streptophyta; class Pinopsida; order Pinales; family Pinaceae; genus Pinus; species Pinus taeda. The sequence goes on from APFE030147104.1 coordinate 15,472, forward strand.
ACCCTATGTTCAATAAATGACACCCAACCCAATAACATTTAAACCCACTTTGTTCAATAAATGACACCCAAACCCAATAACTACAATAAATGACACCCAACTCACTCTATTTCTCATTAAAACAGATCAAAGCACATGGATTAACAAATAACCAATTCCCAACCATTAGATCACATCAAATTAAATCGAGACCACACATTCAAAATGAAACCATTGCAATCCATGTGCATCCATGTCCACCAATTAAATTCAAGTGCCCAAAACTATTTAAGAAGTCCACCCATTGTTGAAGTTACATCTTATGCTTTCAAACTATTCAACAAACTTGAAGACAACATCACAAAACAGTTGCCAATATATCCAGGTTAGTTATATGAATTACAACTCATTCTTGTTACAGTTTTGTTTTCATTGTTTTCATTTATCAGATTTCTTACATGATCTGTCTGGCCATAACTGCTAGAAGGATACCTAGATGGTTTCACAAACATCCATTGAAAGTCATTGTTCTTACAGTTTTGTTTTCATTGTTTTCATTTATCAAAGTTCTTACATGATCTGTCTGGCCATCACTGCTAAAAGGATACCTAGATGGTTTCACAAACAGCCATTGAAAGTCATTGTTCTTACAGTTCTGTTTTCATTGTTTTCATTTATCAGAGTTTTTACATGATCTGTCTAGCCATAACTGTTAAAAGGATAGCTGGATGGTTTCACAAACAGCCATTGAATAAAAAGTAGGTTCTAAATACAGCTGTTTAGAAAAGTTAAAACCATTCCTTAAAATAAAATAAAAAAATGAATGCCTTCAACATACTTAATTTTTTCAATTCAATTTTCTAAAACTTTTTATGACTGATAAGTCCATTCCAAAGCTGATCATAGCTGCAAGTTGTTCCCAACATAGAATTTATGTATGGAATGGTGGCCATGGACTGCAATGGAGAAGTTGCAGTACTGAGACATTTTTGGCAATGCCAAATAGCAAAAAAAATGGAAAATAATATTTGAAACAACTATCATAGAATCCTACTTGAATCCATATAAAAGTTGCTAAATTGATGAACAGGCAAGCAATTGAGAGACTACGAAGTAATTTGCAATGAGAGACTACGAAGTAATGCAATTCGATTTCCCGTAACATAAGTAATGCAATTCGATTTCCTGTAACATACATGTTGATAATTTCTTGTAATAAAGGAAAAGTATTTTTGCAGAAGTAATAAAACATAATTTACAAATATTCTAATGTCTAAATGCATGCAATAATTTTACAGGTTGTTGCATCTATGGCAAAAGGAATTTACTCTGCTCGTACAAGGAGAAGTGGCAGGAGAGTGACAAGGGGTGCGCAGCTGCGATGCACATCGTCTGATGAGGACAGGCCCGCTGATGTTAATGCCAACAATGCACCAGGGAACATTGTTGAGGATGACCATGTGACAGGAGCTGATGTTTACACACCATCAGCGACAAAACCACCATCAACAACAGTCCAAGGGGCAAGCTCAACTAAAAAGATCAGTGCTATAAGAGGATAGACAAAAGAACAAATGTTAGTTGCAATTGACGACATAGAGTTTAATGGATACTCAGTTCGGGCATCTGCAAAAAAACATGGTATTCTTCCCTCATCAATACATTATTGGATAAATGGACTGACACATACAAAACGTAGAGGGCCTCTTACAGTTATGACTGAAGAGGAGGAGGCCGAGGTGGTTGAGTGGTCTAAAAAGATGGCCCAACTGGGACATGGGCTAGAGTTGATACAACTCAAATCAACAGATGCTCAAATCTGTCAAGGGAGGCCAAACCCATTCAAAGATGGGTTTCCTGGTAAATCATGGTGGTTTGGGTTTAAAAAAAGGCATCCAAAACTTGTATTGCGTACTGCTGAGGGCCTTGACAGAGACAAAGCATTAAATTTGTGTCCTGCAGTTGTGCAAAAGTTCTATGACACACTTTCTAGTGCTTACGATAAACATTCTTATGGAGCAGACCATATATGGAACTGTGATGAAACAAGTTTACAGGCAGGGAGGAATTGTGGCATGCGGGTAATTGCTAAGAGAGGGAGCTGAAATGTGCCAAATATTTTTCCCAAGAGCAGGGAGTGGATAACTATTTTATGTTGTGTCAATGCAATTGGTACTTCAATCCCATGATTTTATCTATTCAAAGGTAAAAATCAACTGAAAATTATATACAGAACTGTGAACCAGGTGCATGCATCGCTGCACATCCCCATGCATGGATGACTAAAGAACTGTTTCTAAATTGGCTTTTTCACTTTGCTGCATTGGTACCAGGTGGCGTCTCGCTTAATAACAGACACCTTTTGATATTAGATGGCCATGGGAGCCACATGGTTGTACAAATAATTGAGGAAGCAAACAATTTAGGCATCAACCTATTGACATTGCCCGCTCATACCACTCACAGACTACAACCCCTTGATGTTAGTGTGTTTGGCCCTTTCAAGAACTATTTCAGGTCGGAGCGCGCT
>APFE030147106.1:0-33124 GCA_000404065.3 Pinus taeda
TGATTTTAGTGTACATTTCAGTTCTAATTCTATTTCAGCATTGTTCAATTTCCAGCGCATTGATTCCAATCTACGTGTTAAATTTTAACACATAAATTTCATGTACATTGCAATTTTTATTTTTATATGAATTTGATTTTAACGTACATGTCAATTTCTATGATAATTCCTACATGTACATGTTAATTTGTATTTATATTCTATTCAATGTTAATTTAAATTTCAAATTTCTATTTCCATTTCTATTTCTTATTTTATTTCTATCTCCATTACCACATTAGAAATCGAAATAGAAACATCTAGACATACAATTACTCAGTACACTAATGATCAGAAGTTATTTAATTGATTGAGTTAACGAGTGGAAAAAGTCTGCATGTCAACTACGGAATTTATCCAAGGGTAGTGAGGTGCGAATTGACCATAAGACCTAGTTTTCAATGATCGTTTTCTGACATGTGTGCTCTTTGACGACTTGTCAACTCTCTCTGTACATAATTGGTTTCATTAAAAGAGTGAATTTCAATTTCTCTTCAGTGTCACCTTCATATGTTGTCACATTGATTTCCTTGGACATCTCAATTTTTAATGAACTTTTTTTAAAGTTCATGTGATTTTCAAACACATTGATTTTAGTGTACATTTCAGTTCTAATTCTATTTCAGATTTGTTCAGTTTCTAGCACATTTATTTCAATTTACGTGTGAAATTTTAACACATAGATTTCACGTAATTTCAATTTTTATTTTTATTTCAATTTGATTTTAATGTACATCTCAATTTCTATGAAAATTCCTACATGTACATGTTAATTTGTATTTATATTCTATTCAATGTCAATTTCAATTTCAAATTTCTATTTCCATTTCTATTTCTTAATTTATTTCTATCTCCATTACAACATTAGAAATCGAAATCGAAACATCTAGACATACAATTACTCAGTACACTGATGATCACAAGTTATTTAATTCATTGAGTTAATGAGTGGAAAAGGTCTGCGTGTCAACTACGGAATTTGTCCAAGGGTACTGAGGTGCGAATTGACCATAAGACCTAGTTTTCAATGATCATTTTTTGACATGTGTGCTCTTTGACTAATTGTTAACTCTCTCTATACATAATTGGTTACATTAAAAGAGTAAATTTCATTTTCTCTTCAATGCAACCTTCATATTTTGTCACATTGATTTCCTTGGACATCTCAATTTTTAATGAGCTTATTTTAAAGTTCATGTGATTTCCAGACACATTGATTTTAGTGTACATTTCAGTTCCAAATCTATTTCAGCATTGTTCAATTTGTAGCGCATTGATTTCAATCTACGTGTGAAATTTTAACACATAGATTTCATGTACATTGCAATTTTTTTTTATATCAATTTGATTTTAACGTACATGTTAATTTCTATGAGAATTCCTACATGTACATGTTAATTTGTATTTATATTCTATTCAATGTTAATTCAAATTTCAAATTTCTATTTCCATTTCTATTTCTTATTTTATTCCTATCTCCATTACCACATTAGAAATCGAAATAGAAACATCTAGACATACAATTACTCAGTACACTTATGATCAGAAGTTATTTAATTGATTGAGTTAATGAGTGGGAAAAGTCTGCGTGTCAACTACGGAATTTGTCCAAGGGTACTGAGGTGCGAATTGACCATAAGACCTAGTTTTCAATGATCGTTTTTTGATATGTGTGCTCTTTGACTACTAGTTAACTCTCTCTATACATAATTTGTTTCATTAAAAGAGTCAACTTCAATTTCTGTTCATTGTCACCTTCATATTTTGTCACATTGATTTCCTTGGACATCTCAATTTTTAATGAGCTTATTTTAAAGTCCATGTGATTTTCAAACACATTGATTTTAGTGTACATCTCAGTTCTAATTGTATTTCAGTTTTGTTCAATTTCTAGCGCATTGATTTCAACGTACGTGTGAAATTTTAGCACATTGATTTCATGTACATTGCAATTTTTAATTTTATTTCAATTTGATTTTAACGTACATGCCAATTTCTATGACAATTCCTACATGTACATGTTAATTTTAATTTATATTCTATTCAATGTCAATTTCAATTTCAAATTTCTATTTCCCTTTCTATTTCTCATTTTATTCTTATCTCCATTACCACATTAGAAATCGAAATAGAAACATCTAGACATACAATTACTCAGTACCTTGATGATCACAAGTTATTTAATTGATTGAATCAACTAGTGGAAAAAGTCTAGATGTCAACTACGGAATTTGTCCAAGGGTACTGAGGTGCGAATTGACCATAAGACCTAGTTTTCAATAATCGTTTTTTGACATGTGTGCTCTTCCACTACTGTTAACTCTCTCTATACATAATTGGTTTCATTAAAAGAGTCAACTTCAATTTCTCTTCAATGTCACCCTCATATTTTGTCTCATTGATTTCCTTGGACATCTCAATTTTTAATGAGCTTTTTTTTAAGTTCATGTGATTTTCAAACACATTGATTTTAGTGTACATTTCAGTTCTAATTCTATTTCAGATTTGTTCAGTTTCTAGCGCATTTTTTCAATTTGATGTGTGAATTTTAACAACATAGATTCATTATTCAATGTTATTTTTATTTCAATTTGATTTTAACGTACATCTCAATTTCTATGACAATTCCTACATGTACATGTTAATTTGTATTTATATTATATTCAATGTCAATTTCAATTTCAAATTTCTATTTCCATTTCTATTTCTTAATTTATTTCTCTCTCCATTACAACATTATAAATCGAAATCGAAACATCTAGACATACAATTACTCAGTACATTGATGATCACAAGTTATTTAATTGATTGAGTTAATGAGTGGAAAAGGTCTGCGTGTCAACTACGGAATTTGTCCAGGGGTACTGAGGTGCGAATTGACCATAAGACCTAGTTTTTAATGATCATTTTTTGACATGTGTGCTCTTTGACTAATTGTTAACTCTCTCTGTACATAATTGGTTACATTAAAAGAGTAAATTTCAATTTCTCTTCAATGTCACCTTCATATTTTGTCACATTGATTTCCTTGGACATCTCAATTTTTAATGAGCTTATTTTAAAGTTCATGTGATTTTCAGACACATTGATTTTAGTGTACATTTCAGTTCTAAATCTATTTCAGCATTGTTCAATTTCTAGCGCATTGATTTCAATCTACGTGTGAAATTTTAACACATAGATTTCATGTACATTGCAAATTTTTTTTTATATCAATTTGATTTTAACGTACATGGCAATTTCTATGACAATTCCTACATGTACATGTTAATTTGTATTGATATTCTATTCAATGTTAATTTAAATTTCAAATTTCTATTTCCATTTCTATTTCTTATTTTATTCCTATCTCCATTACCACATTAGAAATCGAAATAGAAACATCTAGACATACAATTACTCAGTACAATCATGATCAGAAGTTATTTAATTGATTGAGTTAATGAGTGGGAAAAGTCTGCATGTCAACTACGGAATTTGTCCAAGGGTACTGAGGTGCGAATTGACCATAAGACCTAGTTTCCAATGATTGTTTTTTGACATGTGTGCTCTTTGACTACTTGTTAACTCTCTCTATACATAATTGGTTTCATTAAAAGAGTCAACTTAAATTTCTCTTCAATGTCACCTTCATATTTTGTCACATTGATTTCCTTGGACATCACAATTTTTAATGAACTTATTTTAAAGTTCATGTGATTTTCAAACACATTGATTTTAGTGTACATTTCAGTTCTATTTCAATTTCAACGTTGTTCAATTTCTAGCGCATTGATTTCAATGTACGTGTGAAATTTTAACACATAGATTTCATGTACATTGCAATTTTTATTTTTATTTCAATTTGATTTTAATGTACATGTCAATTTCTATGACAATTCCTACATGTACATTTTAATTTGTATTTATATTCTATTCAATTTCAATTTCAATTTCAAATTTCTATTTCAATTTCTATTTCTCATTTTATTCCTATCTCCATTACCACATTATAGATCGAAATATAAACTTCTAGACATACAATTACTTAGTACGTTGATGATCACAAGTTATTTAATTGATTGAGTCAACTAGTGGAAAAAGTTCATATGTCAACTATAGAATTTGTCCAAGGGTAATGAGGTGCGAATTGACGATAAGACCTAGTTTTCAATGATCGTTTTCTGACATGTGTACTCTTTGACTAATTGTTAACTCTCTCTGTACATAATTGGTTACATTAAAAGAGTCAATTTCAATTTCTCTTCAATGTCACCTTCATATCTTGTAACATTGATTTCCTTGGACATCTCAATTTTTAATGAGCTTATTTTAAAGTTCATGTGATTTTCAAACACATTAATTTTAGTGTACATTTCAATTCTAATTCTATTTTAGCTTTGTTCAATTTCTAGCGGATTGATTTCAATGTACGTGTGAAATTTTAACGCATAGATTTCATGTACATTGAAATTTTTAATTTTATTTCAATTTGATTTTAACGTACATGTCAATTTCTATGACAATTCCTACATGTACATGTTAATTTGTATTTATATTCTATTAAATGTCAATTTCAATTTCAAATTTCTATTTCCATTTCTATTCCTTATTTTATTTTTATCTCCATTACCACATTAGAAATAGAAATAGAAACATCTAGACATACAATTACTTAGTACATTGATCATCACAAGTTATTTAATTGATTGAGTTAACGAGTGGAAAAAGTCTACATGTCAACTATAGAATTTGTTCAACGGTACCGAGGTGCGAATTGACAATAAGACCTAGTTTTCAGTGATTGTTTTCTGACATGTGTTATCATTCACTACTTGTTAACTCTCTCTGTACATAATTGGATTCATTAGAAGAGTCAATTCAATTTCTCTTCAATGTCACCTTCATATTTTCTGACATTGATTTCCTTGGACTTCTCAATTTTTAATGAGCTTATTATAAAGTTCGTGTGATTTTCAAACACATTGATTTTAGTGTACATCTCAGTTCTAATTCTATTCAAGTTTTGTTCAATTTCTGTGCATTCAATTTCAATGTAAGTGTGAACTTTTCACACATTGATTTCATGTACATTGCAATTTTTAATTTTATTTCAATTTGATTTTAACGTACATGTCAATTTCTATGACAATTCCTATTTGTACATGTTAATTTGTATTTATATTCTATTCAATCTCAATTTCAATTTCAAATTCTTATTTTTATATTTTATTTCTATCTCCATTACCACATTAGAAATCGAAATAGAGACATCTAGACATACAATTACTGAGTACACTGATGATCACAGGTTATTTAATTGATTGAGTTAACAAGTGGAAAAATTTTGCATGTCAACTACGGAATTTGTCCAAGGGTACTGAGGTGCGAATTGACCATATGACCTAGTTCTCAATTATCGTTTTCTGACATGTGTGCTCTTTGACTACTTGTTAACTCTATCTGTACATAATTGGTTTCATTAAAAGAGTCAATTTCAATTTCTCTTCAATGTAGCATTCATATTTTGTCACATTGATTTCCTTGGACGTCTCAATTTTTAATGAGCTTATTTTAAATTTCATGTGATTTTCAAGCACATTGATTTTAGTGTACATCTCAGTTCTAATTCTATCTCAGTTTTGATCAGTTTCTAGCACATCGATTTCAATGTACGTGTGAAATTTTAACACATTGATTTCATGTACATTGTAATTTTTAATTTTATTTCAATTTGATTTTAACATACATGTCAAATTCTATGACAATTCCTACATGTACATGTTAATTTGTATTTATATTCTATTCAATTTCAATTTAAATTTAAAATTTCTATTTCCATTTCTATTTCTCATTTTATTCCTATCTCCATTACCACATTATAAATCGAAATATAAACATCTAGACATAAAATTACTCAATACCTTGATGATCACAAGTTATTTAAATGATTGAGTCAACTAGTGGAAAAAGTCTAGATGTCAACTACATAATTTTTCCAAGGGTACTAAGGTGTGAATTGATCATAAGACCTAGTTTTCAATGATTGTTTTCTGACATGTGTGCTCTTTGACTACTTGTTAACTCTCTATGTACATAATAGGTTTCATCAAAAGAGTCAATTTCAATTTCTCTTCAATGTCACCTTCATATTTTGTCACATTGATTTCTTTGGACATCTCAATTTTTAATGAGCTTATTTTAAAGTTCATGTGATTTTCAAACACATTGATTTTAGTGTACATCTAAGTTCTAATTCTATTTCAATTTTGTTCAATTTCTAACACATTCATTTCAATGTACGTGTCAAATTTTAACATATTGATTTCATTACATTCCAATTTTTAATTTTATTTCAATTTGATTTTAATGTACATGCCAATTTCTTTGGCAATTCCTACATGTACATGTTAATTTTATTTATATTCTATTCAATGTCAATTTCAATTTCAAATTTGTATTTCCATTTGTATTTCTTATTTTATTCCTATCTCCAATACCACATTAGAAATCGAAATAGAAACATCTAGACATACAATTACTGAATACATTGATGATCACAAGTTATTTAATTGATTGAGTTAACAAGTGGAAAAAGTCTACATGTCAACTATGGAATTTGTCCAAGGGTTCTGAGGTGTGAATTGATGATAAGACCTAGTTTTCAATGATCATTTTCTGACATGTGTGCTCTTTGACTACTTGTTAACTCTCTCTCTACATAATTGGTTACATTAAAAGAGTCAATTTAAATTTCTCTTCAATGTCACCCTCATATTTTGTCACATTGATTTCCTTGGACAACTCAATTTTTAATGAGCTTATTTAAAGTTCATGTGATTTTCAAACACATTGATTTTAGTGTACATTTCAGTTGTAATTCTATTTCACCTTTGTTCAGTTTCTAGCGCATTGATTTCAATGTACGTGTGAAATTTTAACACATAGATTTCATGTACATTGCAATTTTTATTTTTATTTCAATTTGATTTTAACGTACATGTCAATTTCTGTGACAATTCCTACATGTACATGTTAATTTGTAATTATATTCTATTCAATGTCAATTTCTATTTCCGTTTCTATTTCTTATTTTATTTCTATCTCCATTATCACATTAGAAATCGAAATAGAAACATCTAGACATACAATTACTCAGTACACTGATGATCACAAGTTATTTAATTCATTGAGTTAACGAGTGGAAAAATAGTGCGTGTCAGCTACGGAATTTTTCCACGGGTACTGAGGTGCGAATTGACCATAAGACCTAGTTTTCAATGGTCGTTTTTCAAAATGTGTGCTCCTTTAATACTTGTTAACTCTCTCTATACATAATTGGTTTCATTAAAAGATTCAATTTCAATTTCTCTTTATTGTCACCTTCATATTTTGTCACATTGATTTCCTTGGACATCTCAATTTTTAATGAGCTTATTTTAAAGTTCATGTGATTTTCAAACACATTGATTTTAGTGTAAATTTCAGTTATATTTCTATTTCGGCTTTGTTCAATTTCTAGCGCATTGATTTCAACGTACATGTGAAATTTTAACACATAGATTTATTGTACATTGCAATTTTTATTTTTATTTCAATTTGATATTAACGTACATGTCAATTTCTATGAAAATTCCTACATGTACATGTTAATTTGTATTTATATTCTATTCAATATCAATTTCAATTTCAAATTTCTATTTCCATTTCTATTTCTCATTTTATTCCTATCTCCATTACAACATTATAAATCGAAATAGAAACATCTAGACATACAATCACTCAGTACATTGATGATCACAAGTCATTTAATTGATTAAATTAACTAGTAGAAAAAGTCTAGATGTCAACTACGGAATTTGTCCAAGGGTACTGAGCTACGAATTGACCATAAGACCTAGTTTTCAATGATTGTTTTCTGACATGTGTGCTCTTTGACTACTTGTTAACTCTCTCTGTAGATAATTGGTTTCATTAAAAGAGACAATTTCAATTTCTCTTCAATGTCACCTTCATATTTTGTCACATTGACTTCCTTGGACATCTCAATTTTTAATGAGCTTATTTTAAAGTTCATGTGATTTTCAAACAAATTGATTTTAGTGTACATATCAATTCTAATTCTATTCAGATTTCCTAACACATTAATTTCATGTGCATCGCAATTTTTAATTTTATTTCAATTTGATTTTAACGTACATGTCAATTTCTATAACAATTCCTACATCTACATGTTAATTTGTATTTATATTCTATTCAATGTCAATTTCAATTTGAACTTTGTATTTCCATTTCTATTTCTTATTTTATTTCTATCTCCATTACCACATTAGAAATCGAAATAGAAACATCTAGACATACAATTACTGAATACATTGATGATCACAAGTTATTTAATTGATTGAGTGAATGAGTGGAAAAAGTCTACATGTCAACTATGGAATTTCTCCAAGGGTATTGAGGTGAGAATTGACCATAAGACCTAGTTTTCAATGATTATTTTCTGACATGTTTGCTCTTTGACTAATTGTTAACTCTCTCTGGACATAATTGGTTACATTAGAAGAGCCAATTTCAATTTCTCTTCAATGTCACCTTCATATTTTGTCACATTGATTTCCTTGGACATCCCAATTTTTAATGAGCTTATTTTATAGTTCATGTGATTTTAAAACACATTGATTTTAGTGTAAGTTTCAGTTCTAATTCTATTTTAGGTTTGTTCAATTTCTAGCGCATTGATTTCAATGTACGTGTGAAATTTTAACACATAGATTTCATGTACATTGTAATTTTTATTTTTATTTCAATTTGATTTTAATGTACATGTCAATTGGTATGAAAATTCCTACATGTACATGTTAATTTGTATTTATAGTTTATTCAATGTCAATTTCAATTTCAAATTTCTATTTCCATTTCTATTTCTCATTTTATTCTTATCTCCATTGCCACATTAGAAATCGAAATAGAAACATCTAGACATACAATTACTCAGTACGTTGATGATCACAAGTTATTTAATTGATTGAGTTAACTATTGGAAAAACTCTACATGTCAACTACAGAATTTGTCCAAGGGTACTGAGGTGCGAATTGACCATAAGACCTAGTTTTCAATGATTGTTTTCTGACGTGTGCTCTTTGACTACTTGTTAACTCTCTCTGTACATAATTGGTTTCATTAAAAGTGTTAATTTCTAAATCTCTTCAATGTAACCTTCATATTTTGTCACATTGATTTCTTTGGACATCTCAATTTTTAATGAGGTTATTTTAATTTTCATGTGATTTTCAAAAACATTGATTTTAGTGTACATCTCAGATCTAATTCTGTCTTAGTTTTGTTCAATTTCTAGTGCATTGATTTCAATGTACGTGTGAAATATTAACACATTGATTTCATGTAAATTGCAACTTTTAATTTTATTTCAATTTGATTTTAACGTACATGTCAATTTCTATGACAATTCCTACATGTACATTTTAATATCCAGCGGATTGATTTTGATGTACGTGTGAAATTTTAGGACATAGATTTCATGTACATTGCAATTTTTATTTTTATTTCCATTTGATTTTAATGTACATGTCAATTTCTACGACAATTCCTACATGTACATGTTAATTTGTATTTATATTCAATTCAATGTAAATTTCAATTTCAAATTTCTATTTCCATTTCTATTTCTTATTTTATTTCTCTCTCCATTACCACATTAGAAATCGAAATAGAAACATCTAGACATACAATTACCCAGTACACTGATGATCAGAATTTATTTAATTGATTGAGTTAACGAGTGGAAAAAGTCTGCATGTCAACTACGGAATTTGTCCAAGGGAACTGAGGTGCGAATTGACCATAAGACCTAGTTTTAAATGATCGTTTTCTGACATGTGTGCTCTTTGACGACTTGTTAACTCTCTCGGTACATAATTGGTTTCATTAAAAGAGTCAATTTCAATTTCTCTTCAGTGTCACCTTCATATGTTGTCACATTGATTTCCTTGGACATCTCATTTTTAATGAGCTTTTTTTTAAGTTCATGTGATTTTCAAACACATTGATTTTAGTGTACATTTCAGTTCTAATTCGATTTCAGATTTTTTCAGTTTCTAGCGCATTTATTTCAATGTACGTGTGAAATTTTAACACATAGATTTCATGTACATTGCAATTTTTATTTTTATTTCAATTTGATTTTAACGTACATCTCAATTTCTATGACAATACCTACATGTACATGTTAGTTTGTATTTATATTCTATTCAATTTCAATTTCAATTTCAAATTTCTATTTCCATTTCTATTTCTTATTTTATTTCTATCTCGATTACAACGTTAGAAACCGAAATCGAAACATCTAAACATACAATTACTTAGTACACAGATGATCACAAGTTATTTAATTGATTGAGTTAATGAGTGGAAAAGGTCTGCGTGTCAACTACGGAATTTGTCCAAGGGTACTGAGGTGCGAATTGACCATAAGACCTAGTTTTCAATGATCGTTTTTTGACATGTGTGCTTTTTGACTATTTGTTAACTCTCTCTATACATAATTGGTTTAATTAAAAGAGTCAATTTCAATTTCTCTTCAATGTCACCTTCATATTTTGTCACATTGATTTCCTTGGACATCTCAATTTTTAATGAGCTTATTTTAAAGTTCATGTGATTTTCATACACTTTGATTTTATTGTACATTTTAGTTCTATTTCTATTTGAGCTTTGTTCAATTTCTAGCGCATTGATTTCAATTTATGTGCGAAATTTTAACACGTAGATTTCATGTACATTGCAATTTTTATTTTTATTTCAATTTGATTTTAATGTACATGTCAATTTCTATGACAATTCCTACATGTACGTCTTAAATTGTATTTATATTCTATTCAATGTCAATTTCAATTTCAAATTTCTATTTCCATTTCTATTTCTCATTTTATTCTTATCTCCATTACCACATTAGAAATCGAAATAGAAACATCTAGACATACAATTACTCAGTACTTTGATGATCACAAGTTATTTAATTAATTTAGTCAACTAGTGGAAAAATTCTAGATGTCAAATACGGAACTTGTCCAAGGGTACTCAGGTGCAAATTGACCATAAGACCTAGTTTTCAATGATTGTTTTCTGACATGTGTGCTCTTTGAATACTTGTTAACTCTATCTGTGCATAATCGGTTTCATTAAAAGAGTCAATTTCAATTTCTCTTCAATGTCACCGTCATATTTTGTCACATTGATTTCTTTCGACATCTCAATTTTTAATGAGCTTATTTTAAAGTTCATGTGATTTTCAAACACATTGATTTTAGTGTACATTTCAGTTGTAATTCTATTTTAGTTGTGTTCAGTTTCTAGCGCATTGATTTCAATGTACTTCTGAAATTTTAACACATAGATTTCATGTACATTGCAATTTTTAATTTTATTTCAATTTGATTTTAACGTACACACCAATTTCTATGACAATTCCTACATGTACATGTTAATTTGAATTTATATTCTATTCAATGTCAATTTCAATTTCAAATTTGTATTTCCATTTGTATTTCTTACTTTATTCCTATCTCCATTACCACATTAGAAATCGAATAGAAACATCTAGACATACAATTACTGAATACATTGATGATCACAAGTTATCTAATTGATTGAGTTAACGAGTGGAAAAAGTCTACATGTCAACTATGGAATTTGTCCAAGGGTACGGAGGTGTGAATTGACCATAAGACCTAGTTTTCAATGATCATTTTCTGAAATGTGTGCTCTTTGACTACTTGTTAACTCTCTCTGTACATAATTGTTTACATTAAAAGAGTCAATTTCAATTTCTCTTCAATGTCACCCTCATATTTTGTCACATTGATTTCCTTGGACATCTCAATTTTTAATGAGCTTATTTTAAAGTTCATGTGATTTTCAAACACATTGATTTTAGTGTACATATTAGTTCTAATTCTATTCAGTTTTGTTAACACATTAATTTCATGTGCATCGCAATTTTCAATTTTATTTCAATTTGATTTTAACGTACATGTCAATTTCTATGACAATTCCTACATGTACATGTTAATTTGTATTTATATTCTATTCAATGTCAATTTCAATTTCAAATTTCTATTTCCATTTCTATTTCTCATTTTATTCCTATCTCCATTACCACATTATAAATTGAAATAGAAACACCTAGACATACAATTACTCAGTACGTTGATGATCACAAGTTATTTAATTGATTGAGTTAACTAGTAGAAAAAGTCTAGATGTCAACAATGGAATTTGTCCAAGGGTACTGACGTGCGATTTGACCATAAGACCTAGTTTTCAATGATTATTTTCTGACATGTGTGCTCTTTGACTAATTGTTAACTCTCTCTGTACATAATTGGTTACATTAAAAGAGTAAATTTCAATTTCCCTTCAATGTCAATTTCATATTTTGTCACATTGATTTCCTTGGACATCTCAATTTTTAATGAGCTTATTTTATAGTTCATGTGATTTTAAAACTCATTGATTTTAGTGTAAGTTTCAGTTCCAATTCTATTTTAGGTTTGTTCAATTTCTAGCGCATTGATTTCAATGTACGTGTGAAATTTTAACACATAGATTTCATGTACATTGTAATTTTTATTTTTATTTCAATTTGAGTTTAATGTACATGTCAATTTGTATGACAATTCCTACATGTACTATTAATTTGTATTTATATTTTATTCAATGTCAATTTCAATTTCAAATTTCTATTTCAAATTTCTATTTCCATTTCTATTTCTCATTTTATTCTTATCTCCATTGCCACATTAGAAATCGAAATAGAAACATCTAGACATACAATTACTCAGTACATTGATCATCACAAGTTATCTAATTGATTGAGTTAACTATTGGAAAAAGTCTACATGTCAACTACAGAATTTGTCCAAGGGTACTGAGGTGCAAATTGACCATAAGACCTAGTTTTCAATGATTGTTTTCTTACATGTGTGCTCTTTGACTACTTGTTAATTGTCTCTGTACATAATTGGTTTCATTAAAAGTGTTAATTTCTAAATCTCGTCAATGTAACCTTCATATTTGGTCACATTGATTTCTTTGGACATCTCAATTTTTAATGAGGTTATTTTAAATTTCAAGTGATTTTCAAACACATTGATTTTAGTGTACATCTCAAATCTAATTCTATCTCAGTTTTGTTCAATTTCTATCGCATTTATTTCAATGTACATGTGAACTTTTAACACATTGATTTCATTTAAATTTCAATTTTTAATTTTATTTCAATTTGATTTTAACGTACATGTCAATTTCTATGACAATTCCTACATGTACATTTTAATATCTAGCAGATTGATTTTGATGTACGTGTGAAATTTTAGGACATAGATTTCATGTACGTTGCAATTTTTATTTTTATTTCCATTTGATTTTAACGTACATGTCAATTTCTATGACAATTCCTAAATGTACATGTTAATTTGTATTTATATTCTATTCAATGTAAATTTCAATTTCAAATTTCTATTTCCATTTCTATTTCTTATTTTATGTCTATCTCCATTACCACATTAGAAATCGAAATAGAAACATCTAGACATACAATTACTCAGTACACTGATGATCAGAAGTTATTTAATTGATTGAGTTAACGAGTGGAAAAAGTCTGCATGTCAACTACGGAATTTGTCCAAGGGTACTGAGGTGCGAATTGACCATAAGACCTAGTTTTCAATGATCGTTTTTTGACATGTGTGCTCTTTGACGACTTGTTAACTCTCTCTGTACATAATTGGTTTCATCAAAAGAGTCAATTTCAATTTCTCTTCAATGTCACCTTCATATTTTGTCACATTGATTTCTTTGGACATCTCAATTTTTAATGAGCTTATTCTAAACTTCATGTGATTTTCAAACACATTGATTTTAGTGTACATCTCAGTTCTAATTCTATTTCAGTTTTATTCAATTTCCAGCACATTGATTTCTATGTACGTGTGAAATTTTAACACATTGATTTCATGTACATTGCAATTTTTAATTTTATTTCAATTTGATTTTAACGTACATGTCAATTTCTATGACAATTCCTACATGTACATGTTAATTTGTATTCGTATTCTATTCAATGTCAATTTCAATTTCAAATTTGTATTTCCATTTCTATTTCTTATTTTATTCCTATCGCCATTACCACATTAGAAATCGAAATAGAAACATCTAGACATACAATTACTGAATACATTGATGATCACAAGTTATTTAATTGATTGAGTGAATGAGTAGAAAAAGTCCACATGTTAACTATGGAATTTGTCCAAGGGTACTAAGGTGCGAATTGACCATAAGACCTACTTTTCAATGATTGTCTTTTGACATGTGTGCTCTTTGACTAATTGTTAATATTCATTTGTACTATTGTAGTGAGATCGAATCCTTTTCGGCAAACAGGGAATCGAGTTTTGAGGGAGCAGAGCACTGACACTATTGGAACTCTTTAGTGTTTATGTAACTTGATTCATCTTTATAATAATATTTATTTATGTAACTGGTTGCATAGCACTACTTCATGTCTATTATTGAAAATAAATTCTTCAGTTTTTCAAATTCATTTCTGGTGTATGAGTATATTGATTTGGCTTTAGCACTACTATTGACTATTTACTGAAATGCTCATTTAAAATCTGGTCAAGCTATCTTGCAGGGTTAATCAGAAATGAGTTTTGAAACTAGAAATTGCATAAGGACAGACCTCTATCTCTTTAAGTTGCTAGATATCTAATAATTTAGTCTTATAGATGTCCTGCTTTCTACACGTCATGTATTTGAACTATTTCAGTATTGTGGCATGAATATTTTTGTTCTTATGAATATGTTTTATTAGGAATTGGAAATGTTTGCAGTTGGATGTTTGTTAACTATTTAATGGGCATGTATTTGCTTACATTTTCTCGAACAAGTATTAGGTATTGGAACTATTTCCCTTACCTATTTCCTTTATTTCATTCCAATTTCAATATGCTTATGTTTATTTTCCTTTTCTTTTAGCTTGCTCTTGATTGGAAGAATGACTAATCCTTCCTTCAATCGAGATAGGTATAGGATTATGTGCATCTTAGATTAGATTTTGCATTTTAGTTTTAATTCCCACATCCTAGAAGTCCTTTCATAAAGGGGCAGTTTTTAGAATGGTTTGGTTGGACCATAAAGTCAACTTAAGGATCATTTTCTTGCCTAATCAGCAAAAAGAGTAGATCTGATGTCTCTATTCTATTAGTAGTTGAAGCCATACTTTAAGCCAGTGGAGATAACGAGAGGGTAACTAGACCCAATTGAACTAGTCAGAACCACCACTTCAATAGAAAAGAAACTACTTTAAGTTCCCAACCAGGTGGTCTCCCTTATATGTTGATGAGGTCGTTTTTCTCGATCAACAAGAAGGTGGTCATGGATGATAAGCCTTGGATGTGCGAGATCCTTGTCATGTGTTGACAAGTGGATCCCACCAAGAAGTGATGAGCCTTGGATGTGTGAGATCCTTGTCATGTGTTGACAAGTGGATCCCCCCCAAGCAGTGATGAGCCTTGGATGAGCTAGATCCTTGTCATGTGTTGACAAGTGGATCCCCCCAAGCAATGATGAACCTTATATGTGTGAGATCCTTGTCATGTGTTGACAAGTGGATCCCCCCAAGTGTGTATAGGTTGATGGATGTATCTCCCCTATGATGATCCTTCTTCATTAGATTGTAACATCATTGCTCCAAAGCAGAGATAGCAGAGATCCTTGTATCAGAAAGAAATTCCTCCCTAGCTAAGACAGAGCGTTAAAAATTAACATTTATGGGATGAATTTCCTTGAATAAAATTTACTTTCCGACCTTTCTAAAGTGACTTTCTAAAAATACAAATCCATGTCCATCTTTGCAACCATGACTTTCCAAAAATAGTAAATCATTTTCCATCAATTCATAATCATATATATACGATGGAAAATCACTTAACTTGTCTTTAATCAATCTCAATTGTTTAATTTTTAACTTAATCATCAATATTATTATTATTATTATTACTATTATCCTCTTTATGATATTATTATATTATTATTAAAAAGAAATTCAAGTCTCTAAATCATGAGACTCAATCATGTCATAGGTAACTCCCCTCAATTAATGCATATGTTACTCTCCCTCTCTCTTAATAAATTCATTCTTCTCTCTGTTTAATGCTCTTACGCACCTCTTACATTCTTACACAATTTAATGACTCGTCATAAAAAAAAACCTCTTACACCTCTTTAATGCATAAGTTACACTCCTCTCCTTTATAGCATAAGTTACACTCCCATTTTGGCATATGTAACTCATCCTCAAGGCAGAGTTACTACCTCATGAATTCAACCTCCTTGTGCTTCCTATATATTTGTGCCTCTCATCCTCACTTGACACACTTACTTGTGCTTGTGAGAGGAGAATTCGAACTTGAGAAAGAGACAGTTGGAGAGTCTAGAGGAAGATTGAGAGAGAGGGAAAAAGTCTTGAAGAGTAAGAGCAGATCTTGGAGAGCCAAAGGTATTCAGTATTTGCATCAGCTACTGTTGTCAAAGATCTTCTTCAGATTTGGGTGAAATTCTTCATTCTCTCATTGTACTTTGTATCTCTGTTGAACAATTGATTTCTAATAGAAGAAGAATATGGTTGGGTTTTCCCCTTGTGGGTTTTTCCCTGGTCATTGACCTAACTTTTGTGTCCCATTGAGTTCTTGGTTGTCTTCAATTGTGCATATGGTTTATATGGTTTATGATCTATCTACAATTAGTTAATTTATTTTGCAACATAAAGATGTTTTGGATTTAAGTGATTGTAACAACATAGAGCATCAAAATTTCAACATCTCACATGCGAAATTGCAGAGGTACTGATTGCGGGTGTATGGAAAGAAGTTGAAAATTCAATGTAGCCGAGAAGTGCAGCTAGGCAAGTTGACTTGTGTTGACTTAGGCAAGAAGGAGAATTAGTGAAGAAGGGTCTTGTGACTTGGTCTTGGAGAGGCAAATAGGTCAAGGGTCTTGGTCTTGGTATTCATCAATTGAAGTCTCTATAAGAAGAAGAATTTGTTTGGGTTTTCCTCTCAAGTTGGAGAGATTTTGGCCCTAGATGATCGCCTACATTTTGTGTCTCTTGTCTCTTTATTGTTTATGTATTGGTAGTTGTTTGATGAAGAAGAACATAATAATAATCTATGTAGAGAGAAGATCATAATCTAAAGAAGTAAAAAGCATTCACAGGTAGTTATCATTAGAAGATAAATCTACTAATTTCTATGCCCTATATTTCTCAACATGGTATCAGAGCTAAGGTGACAAAATCACGAAAAGGGCATCACATCAAGGGACACTCAAGCATTCAAGGACCAAATCTCAAGGAAGGCATCAAAGCGAATCTAAAAGATCATCTTGAAATCAAGATCTACAAAGAAGTGTCAAAACCCTAAATCGAAGAAGTCTTCACCAAAAGAAGTTATGGGATTCTCGCTCAAGTCATCATGAAATAAAAGGACCTTAAAAACCCTATTTCCACTCAAGAAAGGAAGGACTTGGCTCATCCAAGGGTAGCTAGATCAAGGGTGTTGTCATCATCAAAGATATCAAGGAAATCTCCTTCTCTGAAGAAAAGGATTTCATCTTAAAGAAAATCTGTATCCTTGAAAAAGATCATCCAAGAAGCTCAAGACATCATCAAGAAGTCACCAATCATCATCAACAAAGGGATCAATTTGAAGAGTTCATCTTCACTTGACAAGTATCTTTATTCCTATAAATTAAATTTAGTAAAATGACTTCATTTTGCAAGGAGATCAACAAGTTGGTTGGGTCATCGAACTTCCTTGCATGGAAAAGGAGGATACATTTAGTCCTCAAGGAAAATGAAGTTATTGATCATGTCAATGGAAAAGTCACCAAACCATTTGAATGGAAAGCATTATCTAAATATATGAAAAAGGATCTAAGGGCTCAAAGGGTCCTTATAGAATCCATCAAGGATTCCCACATCCCATATGTAGCAAAGTTGGAGACATCAAAAGGGATATATAATAGGCTAGCAAAATTATTCTCTGAAAGCACGACAAGAAAAATCATACCATTAAGATCTGATCTATGCAAATTGAAAGCATCAAAGGATGAAGGGATATCTACATGTCTCACAAAAGCATCTCTAATAAGGAATCAACTTCAAGATCTAGGAGAGATGATATCTGATAAAGAAATGATTATCATTGTTCTAAATGCTCTAACTGATTAACAAGGAAACCTTGTATCAAAGGCTTATGAAGAGGAGAAAGCTATCACATTCATTAATTTGTGTTCATTATGCAAGTGTGAAGAAAACAAGTTGAAGGCAAAAAGTGATACAGGTGAGCAGAGTCAAACATTTGTTGTCATGTCAAGAAGCAAAGGGATATTTGGCAAGTTTGGTCCTCAGAAAAAGAAGATCAATATGTCTCAGATCCAATGCTATGGATGTCAAGGATATGGGCACTTCAAGAGAGATTGTCTTAAGCTCAAGAAGGACAGCGAGAAATGAAGAAGGGAAGAAGCCCATATCACTAAAGAAGAGGAAGTTGAAAAGAAGAAATTCAAGGAGGAGGAAGTAAAAGATATCTACTATTATTGTGATAAGTTTTCCTCACCTAGTTCTTCTTATATTTTTGTTTTTCTATTATGGAATATAACTATCATGATAAGAATCATTAAAAGCATGATAAGATGCATCATGGCATCATAGAAGTATTGAAAGCAAGAGCTCGTGACATCATCATAGAAAAGCATGGAAGATAGTTGAAGTCTATGGCAGTCACCTATGGAAGTATATAGCTATTGGTAACTTCATTAGAAGCATAAGTAGCACTTATGGGAAAAAGAAGAAAAAGTCATCTAGCACAAAGCTCAACATACATCAATGAAAAGGGAACATTTGTTCGATGAAGATGATCCAAATCCTCTATTGGAATCTTCATTGGAAGGTTCACCAATCAAAAAGGAAGCAAGGATTTCATCAAGAATTCCAACATATGGGAATTCATGGGATGATGGTATGATGACAAAAGAGGTGAAGCAGATCAAGGGATTGAATTTCTTTCAATCAAGGAAGTTGTTGAAGAAGTCTAGATGACATAAAGTAAAAATGAGGTACATATGTTTGTATTCAATATTATAGAGTCATGTCATGGATAAATGTTATAATATGTCCTCATATGAAATATGAGGTGGTTGATAGTGATTGGAGGAACTCTGATTAAAAGTTCATGGGAAGAAAAATGTGTGAAGAAAGAAACGAATAGATCATGAAACATGCAACTATGGAAAAGGAAATCAACATACAAGGACTGAGAGATTTGACTAGGATATCTCCATAAAAGATATGAACACTGATGAAAAGTCGGAAAAAGAAAGAGATGCTTGGTAGTATATATCTTTTGAAGATGCGTCAATGTGTATGCAAGATATTGATGTGAACTAGAAGATGACATGATGTAAGACCATCACAAAGGTAATTTTGATTTAATGTTCATTCCTTACTTTTGAATGATATCTACATGAGCTTATGCAGCGCTATCAAGGGAAGAGCTATGAATATCTTCCACCACTGATGTCCATGTAGTAGGATGAAAGATCCTTAAGGAAACATGGCATGAAGAAAGCAGCATGGCATGAAGGAAGGCCAGATATGAACTGATAGATTACTTTTCGATGAAAGCAATAATGACATGTCTGACCCATGGTTGAAAATAATGGATGGTCTGTGTCCTACGAAGAAGTCCCAAAAACATGAAGACTCGTGAATAAAGAAAAGAAGTTCATGACATCGTGAGGAGGAGTTCTTCAAGCAGCTAGTTGTCCCATCATCTCCACCTAAAGAGTTGTTGTAGGTCCCTAATTAAGAGGGAGCTTGGAAACAAGTTTCTAACTTGGTAGCAAATTCCTAAGCCAAGAGGGCGCTCAGGTACATTCCTTCATTGGAATAGGTATATCCTCCCTAATTAAGAGTGAGAGATAGACACATCATTCTTGTCTTCACTTGGGAAGACAGAATGGAGGATTGTGTAAACATCTGGCATCTGATGCTCTTTGAGGATGAGCTAGGGCATCCAAGATAAGAGTAGTTGTAGAGGACCGATATTCTTTGAGGACTGGGAATCCAAGATAAGAATAGCCCTGGTAGAATATACTCTAAGAGAACCCAGGTAGGATATGTTCAGAGAGAGACAATGATGAGGGTGTCTATACATCATTGGTCTCGCCAGCTTTGAGCTCTGATCTTGTGGAGAGATAGAGTTATTAGTCAAGGCCTTGCTATGTGACAATGTTGATTGATATGATGCTATACAGATGGGTTACCAATCCGACTCTTCTTATGAGAATTCTTCATATTGAGAATGTCCAAGTACCTTGTATGGATTATGAATACCTCCCTAGTTAAGAGGGAGTGTTGAAAAGTGTAAGTAGGTTCGGTCTTCATAATGACATGTGTAATTATGATTTTATGTAATTGATGTAAAGAAGAGAATAAATTTATTTTTGTAATGCTTGTCTCATGGGTTTCATGAGCAAGGAATTTTATTTTTAGTTAAAGCTCCCATTGTGAGCCTTTAGGATGAGTCATCATGTCATAAAAGTCCATTGAGTCAATGTCATGTATGGAAAACCCTTATTGGGCATTAAAAGACCCTCCAAGACCAAGCTCAAGCACCTCCTTCAAGTCGACCTAAAGATATCTCTAGAAAGGCATGTTGGACTTGTCACTAGGAGAAGTCGGCGTATATGATGGGCAGACCACTATATATAGGCAGCTCGGCCTTCATGTGGAGACAAGAATTCGGTCAAGCAAATCTGAAGAAAGAAGAAGTGTGAAGAATCAAGGAAGATAGCCTCATAACCAGCGAGGAGGGGAAGAGCGAAGTTTTTGCACACTGTTTTTAGGGCTAATATCCTTGCACGTGTAGCAGAAAATAGGGTTTCTGCAGCAGTAACATCAGTCCAAGAGGAAGTCACCAAAAGGGTCTCCAAATCAGATCCATTACTAGCCAAGGTCATCTAGAGAAGTTTCCAAGTATATTGAAGAAGGGAAACACCTCCAAGCTCGTTCCAGCTCCTCCCACATGCAAAATTGCAGAGGTACGGATTGCAAGTATGTGGAAAGAAGCCGAAAATTCAATGTAGCCAAGAAGTGCAGTAAGGCAAGTTGACTTGTGTTGACTTTGGCAAGAAAGAGAAACAGTGAAGAAGTGTCTTATGACTTGGTCTTGGATTTCATCAATTGAAGTCTCTATAAGAAGAATTCGTTTCGGTTTTCCTCTCAAGTTTGAGAGGTTTTGGCCCTAGCTGATTGCCTACATTCTGTGTCTCTTGTCTCTTTGTTGTTTATGCATTGGTAGTTGTTTGATGAAGAAGAACACAATAATAATATAAGTAAAGAGAAAATCCTAATCTAAAGACGTAAAAAGCATTCACAAGCAGTTATCATTAGAAGAGAAATCTCCTAATTGCTATGCCCTAGATTTCTCAACGGTGACTTTGTTGCATCCTTTGGGAAGCATCATTTTTAAGAATGCCCCAAGTCACTGAGACCACTGTCATAGATCATAATGCAACTATTCTGTGATGATAAAAAATCCACAAGCCACTAACAAAGACCTCCAAAGCCATGGTGAGAACTTGGGTGCCTAACAAGTATGAGTTACATTTGAAACCTGAGCTTTACCAGCTCAAAATCAAAAAAACATTCAAGATAATCTCATATTATTTTTTTCTTCCTATCCTCCAGAATTTCGACTTCAGAAATTAGCATCAATTGTCACAATATAAACATGCCTAATTTGAGACAACCAGAACAAAATCATAATTTTCTACAAAACTAACATATAAAGTTTGTGTCTTTTAAAAATCCATATCAAACAGAAATTAGTGAGCCCAACACGAATACTGTTTATTATAATGTGCTTTAATGTCACTTAGTTTCTCTTGTTCAAAGAGGCTAGCTTGCATAGATTGCAAACCGCTTTTCTTCTGATAAGTTTGTACCATTGGCAATACTTGTATAGTTACAATCAGTGTAATGGCTTACAGGCAAGCAACAAAGCCGACATCACTGTGTTATTGACGATGAAATATACTGGTCCAAGAAAGCAGCCAACTTATTCAAATAACCAGCAATCTGTAAAAGCACAAGATCCTGTTCAGTAATTGCCCACATTCTTGACCTTACCAATACGTTGAAAACTCTCCTACCCTTGTGGCAAAGTCAAGATCCATCTTAATTAACATATGACATGAAAAGCACGAGTATTTTTTTCATAAGCATACTTGTCGACAAACAATACTTTAATCTATTGTAACATGTAGGATGAATGATAATTCAAAAGAGCACAGAAACATTACAGTGGGTATCAAATGCCCCCTACCTGTAACAGAATACCATTTCCAGTTTGGGCTTCTATCACCAAGCCTGCAGTCAGTCCCAACATGGCCCATCCTCCATTGATTGCTTCAATTTTGCGTTGTCTCTGCATTTTAATTTTAAATAAGAAAAGAGATTAAGCTTTGGGAACCACTTGTGACTTATGTTCATATAGAGTATTTTGGTTGAATCTCTATATTTCAAATAAACAAGAGTAGCTCATGCGATTTTATATGGTCTGATAACTGGAGTAACAGTAGTGTGCAAAGTTACAAAAGGAACATTCAATGCACTGATATGTGCACTTCATGAAACAAAGGGATTGGAAGTAGTTCTAAAGTATATATATGATGATGATAATGCAAACAAATGCTTCTTACTAGTTTCCTACAGTGAAATACATAGGCAACAAAACGATTACCAACAACTTCCGTAGAATGGATATTTCAGAATAAATTAGCCAAAAGATCTGGAAAACGGGCCATTCTGCTACGACAAGACTAATGAAATGGATGATCTCATAGCTCACAATAGCGATACCCTATTGCTAAATAACACAGCATTCATGAAATACTGTCTCGTAGTCAAACCATGCTTCTGGAGATGGGTAGTGGCTCAGTACACCTCATTCTTTGTCACCCTCCACTGGAAAAGGATTGTTCTTGCCCTTGGTGATAAGTGGATGATTAGACAAGCAGGGAAGAGTATATGAGACACTGTCACACTGTGATTATCAGGCAACTCCTTGTAGAAAAGGTGGTGATGCCGGGGAACCTTTATGGAATATTTCACAATGTGATGAACCCAGGGGAAGGTCTTACAGATCAGATTTAGTCATTCAGTTTCATGCTAGGATAATTATTTCAATAAAGAGTTGAACTCTCTTACAATGGACGCTAAGGAAAAAATGTTGGCTTTTCTAGCCTATGTTGTGGGGAGAAGCTCACATGCCTCTGCTGTGACCCAGTAATGAAAAGCTATAAGTCATAACTTTTTGTGGACTAAGAGAATATAAGATGCATTCTCTTTTCAAGAAGAAATGGGAACTAACTTTGGTAAAATGAATAATGAGATGATGACATGAGAATTATGAGTTCTCTGACAAAATCTTCAAAAGCTTTGAACATCAACAAAATTTTCTTAAGTATTTTCCTTGTGAGTTCCGATATGAAGCTGAACCTAGCCACTTAGTCCCCACCATTTGAGCACAAAGCATATTTATCAAAATAGCTCAGTTAAAAAGTCAGTGTGAAAAATAGTGTCAAGACTCAATAGTTCAACACGGCTCACAAAAAACTTGGCTCGTACAAAATATTAAGGACTAATTTTTCCCTGTCAATAACCAATCAAACCCAAGAAAAATTTGTTGACCCATCGACGACCCATGACTCCTTATCGGGTCTATGTTCAACCAGTGAGCACTCATGGATCAAAAGCACCCTTGGTGAGTCAAACTCATTGGAGGCGACTTTGACTTGTCAATACAGTGTAAGTGATCATCCAGACTGGTGAACAAGGTTTAACCCACGTGTCCAAGTCAAACCTGGTGAGTCTGGTGACTACCATGTAATGTCCAAGAATATATCTGGTTGTTTGAACTTCAGAATATATCTAGATCTCCATGTCTAAGCATTTAATAGTGTCCAACCTGAATGTTCAAAGTTTTGGTTCACTAATATTTGCAATTGAATCTTGAAGGCAAAGGTGGCCTTCCTCTCAGATTGCACAGCAAATACATATATATATATAAACAAAAATTAAAATGTGTGTTACATATATATATATATCAAAAATTGAAATGCAGTTCTATGAACCAAAAAGGCACAGGAAGTGACACACGACTCATGGCTTACACAGTGCGATTCAGATGCAAGCATAAACTAGTGGGATCTAATCAACTGTGGAATGAACCCATTTCAAAAATAACTCCCTTTCCTAAAGTTTTTAAGATACCAATTGAATAATCAGCGAAAAAAAGAAAGAAAGAAATTTTATTATGTCTACAAGTGACCAAAAATTAAAATAGCTCAATGAGTAGAAAGTACAAGAAGTTAAATTAGTAATGTAGAAGTGCTAAACACAACTCTCATTCCTAAAGTTTTTAAGATACCCATTGAATAATCAGCGAAAAAAAGAAAGAAAGAAATTTTATTATGTCCACAAGTGACCAAAAATTAAAATAGCTCAATGAGACTAG
Source organism: Pinus taeda (assembly GCA_000404065.3). Lineage (NCBI taxonomy): Eukaryota > Viridiplantae > Streptophyta > Pinopsida > Pinales > Pinaceae > Pinus > Pinus taeda. The sequence continues at coordinate 24,688 of APFE030147106.1, forward strand.
AAAGTACAAGAAGTTAAATTAGTAATGTAGAAGTGCTAAACACAACTCTAATATGTAGAAAGAAAGATATATGAAAAAAATATTGAGGTAATACAAAGGGGTAAACCTAGAAGGTAGAACCTAAAGAGGTGTGATGTTCCTTTTTCTGGTGTTCCTTATGACATGGTTAGGATGGACTTTCAGAGTTGGGCGCAGAAAGGTCACAAGTGCAGGACCCAAGATGGTGTCATCAGAGGGCCCAGGGGCTTTTAGAGGGGTTTTGAGGAGTTTATATGAGATCCGATGGCATTCGCTTGGTATATTCCATCATTCACACAGTTTTCCTTTTTGTAGAAGTGCTTAACACAAATCTAATATGCAGAAAGAAAGATATATGAAAAAATATTGAGGTAATACAAAGCGGTAAAACTAGAAGGTAGAAACTAAAGAGGTGTGATGTTCCTTTTTCTGGTGTTCTTTATGACATGGTTAGGATGGACTTTCAGAGTTGGGCACAGACAAATCACAAGTGCAGGACCCAGGATGGTGTCATCAGAGGGCCTAGGGGCTTTTGGAGGGGTTTTGAGGAGTTTCTATGAGATCCGATGGCATTCGCTTGGTATATTCCATCATTCGCACAGTTTGTCTTTTGTTCCCGTGCATTACAACAACTTCTAAAAAAAAACGAAGTTATTATTGGGCCTGACTCAATTAATTACGCTTAAGGTGGCATTCCGGGAGGAATACTTGATAGAACATTGTAGTGTGATAGCTCGTTGGAACCGAAACGAGAAGATTTATGGGATGGGACGGTTAGATGTGAGTTTCAATGACCTGAGGAGACATGGTGGCCAATTTACCATTTTTTCGCATTAAAAAGAATATTTTAATTGAAATAAAAGAAGGAAAAGCGTTCCATAAATGAAATTATTATAATAGGAGGTTCTAGAGGGTCCACCAGATCTATAAAAGAGGACGAGCCCATTGGAGGACATTTTGGATTTGATATTACTTCTTGTATGAGAGGTTGAGAACCCGGTTCTCTACTTCATTGGTAGCCCCAGGACGGAAACCCTCGGGTGTGCTAGTGGGTGTTGGACGAAAACCCAATACTCTTAAGGAGATTTCACTCATTAATCTCACAATACTTCAATGGAGTTTGGAGAGAGCAATTTTTCCATAGTCGGTTTGCAGCAGTGTTCTCACCGAGCCATCTACATCGTTGCCAAAGCCATTCATCAGTATGGTCAGAGATCTTTTTCTGGGTTTTGCTCTGATTGCTTAGAAAGCTCAGGTTCCACTATTCCTTCATGTTGATGTACTCTTTTCAGTGGATTAATTATATAGCTCAGTGATTTTATTGGCATCTATTTGTGTAGTATTTTTTGGTTGTGTATATTTACGTTTATTTTGTTGTTCAAGTTTATTTCTGGTATCTACTGTTCAAATTCCCATTTGGGACATTAGAGTGGTATCAGAGTTGTGCATCCTGTCAGCCTGAGGGTTATTGCAAAACATCCTCGAAAAAAATCAAGGGTTTCAGAAGAACTAGTTTTTGGAAAATTTTCTAGTTCGGAAGATAGGTCAATATTGCCAAAGTTTTCTTCCTGCAGGTCGGAGAAATTGTCACTCACTTATTAAATACTCTACAATTTCACTTTCAAATTGTGGAATGAAATTTTTGCCCAAGAATTAAAACATCACTTTGAAAAAGGGGACAGATTATTTGTTGAAAAGGTCAAAATTATATGAAGCCAAATTATTTTATAAAGGCCAAGAGCGAATCACAATAGGCAAGAGGTCAAATAACTTTTGCTAGAAAATTAAAAATCCGCTTAGTCGAATTTGAAGGGCCTTGAACATGATCAAATGGGGTTAAGTATTTGAGAGGTCATGTTAAAATATATTTTTTTTAAGTCAAACTTTATCGGGCCATCGAAATTTATTATTACTCAGCTGTTGAAGACTTAATCCAAGGCTCTGAAATGGCAACAAATTCTTGTCCTAAGAAATCAAGGATTCCAAGTGTCATTCTGTTGAAAAATGTGTAACTAGGTTCGGTCTTCATAAGTGTGAAATGTATTCTTGTAAAATATAAAATGAAAAGAAATTATTCTTATTGGAGCATGGGTTTCAAGCTCAAGTTCTTTTATTTTATAGGTCAAGCACCCATTGAGTGCTTCTAGGGTTTGTCCTAGGTCTAAGAGTCATTGTCATATATTGAAGACCCCAATGGGCACATTGTACCTTGTAAAGAAAATTCATTTTTGTCTTTAAAGTGTTGAAATACCCTCCAACATCAAGTCAGCCTAGAAGTTGTCAAGTCGGCCTAAATGAAGAGCCACGTCTACCCTTGAAGTGTTGAAGGAAATGTAGCTAGGTTCGGTCTTCATAAATGTACTTTTGATACTTGTATTTATTCAAGAAAATAATTATTATTTCTATAATATATGTCAATGAGTTTCTTGCTCATTGAAGTAGGTCTACCACATGTTAAAGTGCTACTCGGAAGTTAAAGAGTCAAAAGAATTATGTTGAAGATCCTAAAGACATGTTACACATTGTATATTTATGTATGAAAGTCAAAAAAGACACCTCCAAGCAAAGTCAAGTCTCCGCCTAGCAAAGACACCATCAAAAGAAGCAATGGCACCATTAAAAGCACCCATCAAAGCAAAGGAAGTCAAGTCCGCCTCAAGGCAGCAAGTCGGCCTACAAGTCAGCCTAAAGGAGGGACAGTCCTCTATATATAGAGGTTGTCCACTCCCTCAAACAAAAAGCTCACTCTGAAATCAGCGAAGATAGAGGACCGAAAAAGAATCCGAGATAGAGGACACAAAGCCTACAACTATACATTAAGAAGGAACTCTGTTGGTCAAGAGAAGGAAGGAGTATCCTTAAGTGAAGGATCTCACTAAGTACAAAAGATAAGTGTCTCTTCTAGAAGGACTACTAATAGTGGAAGGATGAACAAAGTGTCAGAAGGAGAACAAAGTGTCGGGGAGACATAGTGCAGAGAAAAGGAAGACCCTGACTTGCGCTTAGAGGATCTTCTAGTTAAGGGTCTAGGGTTTGGCATTGATCAAGAAAGAAACTTCAATAAGCCAAAACTTACCGAAGGGTTTTCCTCTCAAGAGAAGAGAGGTTTTGGCCCTCGCAGAGAGCCAACATCTTGTGTTCTTGTTTTATGTTTTCATAGCAGTTTGATGAACCACACACATGCATTAATAAGAGAAGAAAAAGATTAAGCTAACAAAGACAAATTGTAAAAAGACTTCACATCTAGTCTCGAAAAATTACTCTACACCTAATTGCCCTAGATTCTTCAACATGGTATTAGAGCTAAGGTGACACATCAACGAAAGGGCATCTCAAGAACACTCGTCAAGGAAGGACATCTACAAGGTTGAAGCATCAAGCCAAGAAGTCTCAATCACTTCAAAGACAAGAAGGTCTACAAACCATCATTCATCAAGGAAGTCTACAAAGCTAGAAGAAGAACCTTACATAAAGGTACCTACAAGAAGAGCAGATCAAAGAGGGAACTTCATCAAGCTACAAATCATCAAGAAATCCCACTTGGAGAAAGCAACTTGAAAAACATCAAGATCCAAGGAAGGCAAGCCATCAAGACTTGTTAAAATTGGAAACTAGGGCCAAACTCCATGTGGGTCTTCTTATTTATGACAGCTGATATTTTTCTTGGATTCCTCTCGTCGAGAGGTGTAGGATTGATCTAAAGATATCCAATTCCGACATGTATTCAAGGAGATATGAATTTATTTGTGTTATGTGACAATTCATCAAGGTCAGCCAACAACCAAATTACCCCCACTTGTCCTCAACGTCTTATTATAAATAGAAGAGGTCTTCAAGTCATTTTGACACACATCTCTTTTGATCTCTCTCCACTTGTTTGGGTTTTGGTGGTAGGAGAAATCTATAGAAGAATACGTTGCCCTAGAGAAGATCTAGCCCTAGCCCTAGACGCAGTCAAAGAAGGCTCTACGCAGTCCTAGGAGGAGACACCTCTACGCAGTCAAGGAGGGTTTTATATGCAATCAAGAGGAGGCTCTTCTAGTAGCAAGGAGAGGGTTTCCATATGCTAACTAAAGGGAACTTCAACACTATCAAAGGAAGCCCTAGGTGTTGTCAAAGAGAAGTCTAAAAAACAATCAATGAAGCATGCCCTAGCCATAGTCATGGAGGAGTCTTATCACAGTGAAGAGAGGCTCCTTCGTTGTCTTAAAAGAGGCTTCTATAACGCAACAAGGAGAGGCTTTAACACTGTCAAAGAAAGCCTTAAAAGAGCCCTAACAGCAGGTCTAGAAGAGACCTTAATCCACTGTTTCAGGAAGCCCTAATGATGACCTAAACACAGTCGTAAAGGAGAAGATACATCCACTGTCAAAGTAGGGCTAATGCTGTCCTAGTCACAGTCCTAAAGGAGGTCATCTTGGCCACAGTTGGAGAGGCCCTAATCAGCAGAAAATGGAGGAGGAAAGTCGTAGTTAAAGGAGCCCTCATCACAGTATGAAAGGACCCTTAGACGCAACAAGGAAAGTGAATCTAAACCGCAGCAAGGGTGATTATATTATAGCGTGGAGGATCTATGATATTGTCACATTGTTGTAGGTGATAGCAAGGTTGTTTGAGCATGTTAGTATTGTTTCTAAGCTCGATTTAAAGGGAAGGAGAATTCACAATAAGAGGGTGCTTGAGAATGTTGTTTAAACTTTAAAGGTTGATTGGGTCACTATGTGAAGGGACAAAAGTTACAGTCAACTGTTGGGCTAGGCCGCAGGCCATAGCCAGAAGTTGGAGGCCTCTTTAAGTGTTGCGTTCAGACCCTATAAGGTAGTGTATCATTGGAGATCAGTGTGAAGGCTATCTACAGTAAATAGGTGGACTGTGGAGTATGTTTAGGGTGCAGTAGCTCTCAGATCTTGTTCCCTAACCAGAGATCAGGTTTGCCAAGATATGCTTCAGCATACACAAGTTGCCAAATTAGCAGCCTTGACATGATCAGTGAAGCAACAAAGGAGGAAGAGTTTTATAGAAGGAAAGCTTCAATATTTCGGGGAAATTGGTTGACCTGTTATAGATTCATATCTTCAGTCCTTGTCATCAGATCTATTATGTCATCTTCATGGTGAAGATCTCTAATGTCTGATCTTCTATTTTGGCAAGTCAAGTATTGACTTCAAATGTATTTGTACTATCTCTCTCTCTGTTGAACTATTGATGAATATAAGAAGAATTGATCAAGGGTTTCCCCACATTGGGATTTGTCCCTGGCTGGTGCCACATCTTGTGTCCTCTTGTCTTGGCTTGTCTTCTAATTTTTATGTTTATATTCTATCTGCACTTTACTATCATGTTGATGTGATTGCTAATCTAGAATTGATATTGAGCTAATATGAAAAATTGAAGTAAATTTCTCTAAGCATAGAACATACCCAAAAATTAGCATGGTATCAGAGGTGAGGTGAAGACAACACCCAAGAAAGAGTGAAAGAGCAATCACCAAAGACAGTTGGACAAGATCAAAGGCTCAATGGGTTCATCATCCCACTTCCCAGCTAAATTGGCAGAGCAAAAAGTGTTGGATTTTGTGAAGGGTAAAATCCTTGAGCCTCCATCAAATGCACCAGCTGCTCCAAAGAACAAATACACCAAGGGTGAAGTCGAAGCAAAGAAGATTATCAGAGATTCCACTGACAGTGTCTGGTGGCCTACCTAAAGGTCACTTCAATGGAAAGTCCAGATCTAAGGGTGGAAGGAAGGGCAGATGCCTTGGTTGTAATAAGTTTGGCCATTTTGCAAGGGAGTGTCCAAATAGAAAGGACACATCTCATGATAATGACCACAATCATTCCAGGGGCATCTTCAATGATCAAACGTATGACAGGTACAATGGCAAAGTAAAAAGGAATGCAAGACATCATGGAAATGGCCGACTCTTCAAGAAAGCAAGGAACTCCAAGTATGAAGAATCAAATATTGTTTCGAATAAGCAAGAGGAGTATTATCTTAGATCAGCCCTCTTCACTACCTCTCCTCCAGACTCTTTGGGAAATTGGCTTATTGATAGTAGCGCCTCAAGGTACTCCACTGGATTCAAGGAAGCACCCTCTAATCTAATAGAGAAGGAAAAAAACTTGGAGATTGTTCTTGGAGACGATGCCTATCCCGCAAAGGGTGTAGGGAATGTTACTCTTCAACTGCATCAGGGTAACTCGATTCATTTACAACAAGTTCTTTATGTACCGAATCTCAAGAAGAACCTAGTGTCCATTTCGAAAATGGAAAACAAAGGTTACAAGGTGGCATTCATCGATGGAAAGGTACGTGTTTGGAAAAGGAATTTTAAAGATGCTTTTACTCTTGGTTTCAGGGTTGGCACTTAGTATCAAGTCGCAGGAAGTCCATTGGGGACCATGTCGTGTGACTCATCTCTTCAATGGCACCAGAGGTCTATCCATCTTCATTGTAAGGCCCTGCCTGATGTCAGACAGATGGTGATAGGCATGCCTGAATTCAAAGAAGAGCGTGAAGGTACATGTTCAAGATGTACCAAAGGAAAGCTTACAAGGGAACCATTCCCCTCATGTAATAGCAAGACCACAGATGTGGAACAACCCGAGGGATTTAAGATCCATGATCAGGAATCTCATGTATGCAAGTTGAAGAAAACTCTCTATGATTTAAAGCAAGCACCCCGGGCTTGGTGTGAGAGGATTGATAGCTATCTAATGACGCTGAGATTCACTAGGAGTGAAGCCGATCCAAACCATTGCTTTAAGGTTGTGGGTGATAGACCTCCCATACTGGTACCTTATGAGGATGACTTCTTTCTGATAGGTACAGACCCTCTCATTTGGAAAAGTAAGAGGGAGTTGGATTCCGAGTTTGGAATGGTGGACTGCAAGCCCGTGACTACCCAGATGGAGCTTAACTTTAAGAAGTTATGTGGTAGTGCTGCCAGACCTGATTTGGAAAATGCCTTTGAGTTTCGTCAACTCATAATAGAATTGATGTTCTTGGTGAACTCTCGTCCGAATATATGTTTTGCAATTAGCATGTTGAGCTCATATATAGTTGAGCCTCACTGGATTGGTGCCAAGAATCTTTTGAGATATCTTCGGGGCACAATCTCTCATGGATTGAGATACACTGCCGAAAATGTGAAGCTGCATGATTATTCTGATGCTCACTGGACAAGCAGTCTGGAGGATCGCAAAAGCACTTTTGGGTGCTGGTTCTCTTTGGGTTCTGCTTTGATATCTTGGATGAGCAGGAAGCAGAAGTCGATTGCTTTGAGCACCGCTGAGGACAAATACATAGCCGCGAGTATGACCTCATGTAAATATGTTTGGTTGAAGAAGCTCTTCAGTGAGCTGTTTGGACACATGTTGGATACCACCGTGATCGTCTGTGACAACCAGAGTGGGATTCGATTGTTGAGGAATCCTATGCTCTATGATCGCTCCAAGCATATAAACATCAGGTACCGCTTTATCTGGGATATGGTACAATGAGAAGCAAGAAGGCTCCAACACATTGGGAATGATGCACAGGTCATCGATATTCTGACGAAGCCCCTGGACAAGGTCAAATTCATGACTTTCCGAAAACAACTTGGAGTCGTGGAGAGACCCTCTCCTAAGGGAACTGTATGATATGGACATTGAGCTCTCAAAACTCTGGGAGGCTTGGGGGTACTTCTTGGAGCAATGAGAAACCATAGGGTGAGTGGTTCAGCCTTCCCCTAGTGGTCTGCTATGTAGGCAGGATGAGTGGTTCATCCTTCTCTTGCTGAGACACAATCATAGGTTGATTGGTTCAGCCTTCCCCTAGTGATTTGTTGTGTATAGTGTGAGTGGTTCAACCTTCCCCTGAGATACCCCAGGCGACATGTAGGCAGGATGAGTGGTTCATCCTTCTCCTACTGAGACATCCTACCCATGTAGTATGGGACTCATGGGAAGTACCTCTCATCTAGCCAATGAGCAGGGAAATGAGGATAGGGACCATAATACTATTGATGGATGCATCATGTAGTACCGTACTCCCTTTAATAAGATGATATTGTTCTGGGATCAATTGGAACTAACTTCGGGTCAGTAAGAGTGGTATGAGACACGTTCTTTATTTGGAACTAATTTCGGATCAGTAAGAGTGGTATGAGACACTCTCTTTATTTCGAACTAATTTCAGATCAGTAAGAGTGGTATGAGACACTCTCTTTATTTGGAACTGATTTCAGATCAGTAAGAGTGGTATGAGACACTCTCTTTATATGGGACTGACTTTGGGTCAGTAGAGAATGGTATGATACATTCTAGATCACTTCTTCTTCATAGTTCAGCAGAGCAGTGCAGGGCATTGCATTGATGGTAGAGATAGTACGATCTGGCAAATGGATTAACAAATGGAGTTCTCCCTAGTTGAGAGG
>APFE030147116.1:468-18515 GCA_000404065.3 Pinus taeda
ATTGCTCCATCTGAAGTATCCAATTTACCGGATCCTTCCCATCAAACTTCCTCATCTTGTTTTTTCTTGATTTTAGGAGCTCGATCTTGAAACGATTGTAACTCTATAATTTCAGATCTTTAAGTTCTAAAATTGTGACCTACAATAGCCCTTTGTGTCCTCTTTCCAATGCCACTAGTCAGACCCCAATTGGATTCTCCAATGAAGAGTTATGCCAAATCTCCCACAATGACCTGATTATATACCTTTCCAGAAGAGCGAACTTGTATGAAGTGCAACGTGTCCCTATTTGGACCTCTTTGCTCTGAAAAATATCTAGAAGAAACTACAGTCCGTCCTCTTTCTATACCTTTTGCAAAATTTCAATCCGATGCTCAGAGAGAAAGTTATGACGATTTTTCCTAGGTCACCTGTTTGGAATGTAATTCAGGAGTCTGCAAAAAGACCAACTTCCTCAGATCATATCTCCGCAAATATAGCGCGAAAAGTTCTGAAACTCGGACCTGAGATTTAGCACGATGTCTTCTCAAATGGGTTTTTTTTCAACTTCTGAAACATCGTAGAAAAAATGTTATAGCGAAAATGCCACGCTGACCGGTTTGGAGCAGCGAAACCCTAGAATCTAAAGCTCTGATACCAAATGTTATGAAACCAGCTCAAGAAAAGATAGAAAAGATAGATCAACACCTTAGAATTCAGCCTCTTTGAGGGAGAAACCTCCTTTACATTACATAAATGAACAATTCTTGGATGATTCAAATGACAAACCTCCTTTCTATATATAGGAGTCTAGGGAGTCACAATATAAACCAGCCGACCTAACAATAATAATGTAAAGCCACAAAAATAACAATAGAGGGATTCTATGGGGCACAGTAATAAAAATATGGGGGAAATAGGGGTACAACAATATTAATAAGGGGTATAACTACAATAGTAATGGGGTAATCACTAGTATTATAGGAACCCAACATATTTCTAGGATGAGTGATGGTTAGGATTGCTTCTATTCTATCTGGATCTATTCTAATTCCATCTTTTGATATTATGTGTCCCAAGAGTTTACCTTCTTCTATACCAAAGAGTGTCTTTTTGGGATTCAAAGAAATGCCAAATTTTCTACATTTAATAAAAACTCTTCTTAGGTGATCTAGATGTTCATTATCTGATTTGAAAAGCACTATGATGTCATCTTGGTAAACCACTAGAAAGTCATGGATTTATTTTGCAAAGGCTATGTCCATTGCTCTTTGGAATGTTACTCCAACATTCAACAATACAAAATGCATCTTTAAATACATGAAAGTACCCTAGGGAGTGGTAAATGTAGTATTTGCTTGATCCCCTAGTTGAACTAAGATTTGGTTTTATCTAGAGAATCCATCAAGCAATGAAATTATGGATGACCGTACTACCCTCTAAAGAATGTGGTCTAGTTTTGGAAGAGGATAGTTATATTCTAATGAAACTTTTTTCAAGTTCCTGAAATCAACACAGAGTCTAATTTCTCCCGTTTTCTTTATAGTAGTAACAAAATTAGAGACCCAATCTGAATATCTAATTGGTGCTACGATTTGTGCAATCATTTTTAATTCTTTTTCAATTAATGGCATAAGAACTGGATTAATTCTCCTAAGATTCTATTTAAAGGGTTTATGATCCTCTTTGATGGATATCTTATGTTGAATAATGTTGGTATCATAAGACTTAAGGTCTTCATAATTCCAGGCAAAGACATCTTTAAACTCTTTGAACAAGCTTATGTATTTCAGCCTTTCATGTGAAGGTAATGCTTTGGATATTTTGATAAGCTTGGGTTTTTCTTATGTTCCTATGTTACATTCTTCTATGTATGCTCTTAAAGGCTCCTTTTTTGGTTTCCTAGCTACATCATTTGAATCAAATAAATCTTCTAATGGGACTAATCCCTTAGGCAAAAATTTATTTTTGAGGTTTAAAATCTTATAATCATCATTGGTTATTTCTTCTATTTCTATTTTTTCTAAGTTATCTATCTCTTCTTTAGTGAATCTAGTGAATCTAGTGGGTTTATCTACATCTAAAGAATTTATATCTAATTTACTATCTATGATGTTATCTACCATACAGTCAGTATCTATTTTACAGTTTCAAGCTCTCCTTCAACATTCATGAAATCATAGATTTGAGAATCTTGTGAAAAAATCTACCAATATTTCAAATTGTCAAGTATAACAGGTCTATATCTTACTTTTGTTGTGTACTTGTGGTTGGGCTGAAAAGGCAATTTTCAAGTGCTAGCAAAAGTATTCAAACTATGAGTTTGCAAGTTTTGTTTCCTAGGAATAACAACAAAATCAATTTCAAGAAGATCCTTAATCAGATCCAAATTAGTCTCTTTGTATTGGCTAAGTCTGGGATTATTCACAGAGTATTCTCCTTTAATTTTCTTTATAATCAATTCTGAGTCGCCCATGACAGAAACTCTATTGGCTCTAAGTTTTCTTACAATTTGTAGTCCTAATATTAAAGCTTCATACTCTGCCATGTTGTTTGTGCATTTAAATTTTAATCTAAAGGCATGACCTTCAGAATGATTATTTTCCATGTTGTGAATACAAACTCCTACACCTGCTCCTAATCTATTCACAAAGCCATCAAAATATAAATTCCATAGAGACTCATGAAATATGTTTTCACTATCAGGTGCTTTGTGTTTTTCTTCTACAACTATGATTTAATTTTTGTCATTGTCTGAATTGTACAAGATAAATGAGTCCATATTAGAATGCATGGAGTATATGGGGTAATTCTATGGTTTTTCTAAACTACTTACCATGTATTTCATCAATGTTTCTTTGTTCTTTGCTGACCAAGAACAAATATGGTGGCATATGACATGTCCAATTGTAGAGATCCCTACAATTTTTCTCCCCATGAGTGAGATAATAGCATTCCATACTTAGGTGGGATATCAACAACTATTATGTCCATTACAATACTCTTTCTTGGGCACTGGACTAGAGTCACACACAAATCTTTAATCAGGCCAAGGCATTTGACTTGGCGAGAATCAAAGGAAAATAGGTCCTTGTATGGTCTAGTGATATCTAAGTTCAATCTCTCCATGATTTCTTTAGGCATTAGGTTATGGGATGCCCTTGATTCTATCATAGCATTATGTAAGATTTTATCATGAACATTTAAGCTAATGTAGAATAGAGGGATACCCCTTTGTTTATGTTATCCATTTACTTATGGACCAAAAAAATAACTCAGGTTGATCATCATTAAGGTTTACACCATCTTCTCCTTCACCTATGTTTAATGTTTTAGTGATTTGTGTTTTGTATGATTCATTTTTCACTAGCCCAGTCAAAGGAACTGATATTTTCAACTGGGTTATCTCAATCTTAATGTTGAATGGAAATTGATTTTTGCCTAATTGTATGAGATATTCCTTAGAAAATGTGGTATTTGTACCTTTATCTTCTTTTTCAGCATTTGGAAATTTAGTTTGTGTTTTAGTAGTTTCGTTTTGAATTCTCTTATTTGGAAAAGTTTGAGTGACAATTTCAATTTGAGTTTCAGTTGAAGTTATATCTACAATTTTTGTGGTGGAAGTCTCCTGAGTTCCTCTAGGGAGAATTTGTATAAATTTGGTCACAGGAGCTTTTTTCATATTTTGAGTTTGGGTTTGGATTGATTTCTTAGTGGGAATTTCAGTATTCTTTTTGCTTCTAAGGCTATAATACTTGTGAAATTCATAGGTAGCAGATTCATAGCCTTGTTTATAGTCAAAGAACTCCCCAGATTCTAATTTCAATTGTTGTAACATGTACATTTCGTGTTCTTCCCGAGTAAGAAAAACAACATATTCATTTTTAATTCCTAATATATTTATCTAGGTATCCTCCTCTTCTTCATGGTCTTGTGAACCCTCAACATAGTTTTCCTGGAAAGGAGGTATCATTTGTTGATCTTGTATATCATTTTTTCCATTGTTAGGATTTTTCCTAAAGTTGGGGTTTCTTATTGGGGGTGGTTGTTGATTCTCCCACTGAGTTTTTCTCTCCATTGTTTTTAATCTATCTATTATCCTTTCTACACTCTTAGCTAAACTATCTATTTTACCATCTGAAGTGGATATTTCCTCTTTAATGACAACTCTTTTTTCATTTCTCATCCTAGCTTTCTTAGCTAATAAATTTTCTTCTACACTAACAACATTACTTTGCATTTGTTCCAATGCTTTACGGTTTCTTTCCCTCAACTGGTAAGACATGTGAGTTTCAAAACCATCGGGAAATTTGATTAATGCTAGGTCTAGTGGAGGTTTAATATTAGCATGGATTGCATTGTAGATACTATTGAACCTAGTGCAATAGTCCTGAACAAACTCATTAGGAGCTCTTCTAATGTTGTCATATTCAAATAATATTTGCAGAGGGTTTTTCTTTCTTTCCCATCTATCAATAAACAAGCTATGAAAAGTAGCTAAATCTACAATATGATTAGCAGGTAAAGATTTGAACCATTTTTTAACATCCTCTGTCAATGTTTGGCAAATAACCCCATTTGGACATTAGATTCATCAATCTCATGCAACTCAAAATAGTCAATCATTTTATTCACATGTTGTTGGGCAGTATACTGACCAATAGCATCAAACAAAAATATTTTGCTTTGGTAATCTTGGGGCATGGCATGTAGTTGAGATGGTAAAACCAAAGGTGCATATCTATCTGCCATGGCTGATATTTTGGTTTGACTATGGGACAAAGTAGTGGTGCTTCAAGAAGGACTTGAGATGGCTGTAGATGAACTAGATGGATTTGAGATGTTTGGTTGCAGAGGAAGCTAAGGTATTAATGGTTTAGGGGAATGAACTGTGGTGGATATTATAGGTGAGGTGGTAGTAAATGAAACTGTAATTACAATTTTTGAAAACTCTGTAGAATGTTTAGAGGCAACAATAGTGAGGGCAGCTAATTCAACTGATTGTTGAAGATAGGCATCATCTATATGGTTTATCAAGGTTGAGGTTAAAGCTTCTAGTTTATCAAAAGTATCCAAAACAAGTTGATCTAAATCAGGATGTATAGGCACCTTTTTTGACTCAATAAATTGAATAAAATTGGGGTCTATTACAGTATCATGAACTGAATTTTCAAATTTGGTTCTAAACAAAGAAAGCTCAAATATAAATCAAACTGAATATCCCCCAAACTTGACAACTCCTTAGGGAGTGAATTTTCTTTAATTAATTAACTACTACTTCCCTGAGTTTCTACCCTTTTTGGTTTTCTTAAAATTCTGTCAGGGTCATAAACTATTGTAGTAGGGTTTGAATCTAGATTCGCCCTAGTATAGCGTGTTCTTCTAGAAGCCAGAATTTTAATTTTTTAATTGTTTTATGAAACTTTTTAACAACACAAAAGGTAAGATTTAAGATTTTCCTTAAAGTTTTATTACAATGAGGACTAGTCCCCAGTATGGTCACCAATATGTTAGCACTCCAAAATTTCTCTAGAGTTGTTATGAAAGCAATGATAGAGGTAACAACAAACATACTTTGGAGATTAGGATCTACCCTTCCTATTGCTCATAGAGGTCTCTCTCTTTATGATTTAACTTTGTTTAGTTAATTTATTTTAGGCTAGTTATGATTGTACTTGGGTTTTGATTTTGATTTGGTGGTGGGATCACTGACTTAAATGGATAGAGGGATATCTTGTACCATTGGGCTATGGGGTCAAGTGTTAAAGCAAACAAGACTGGATCAACTTCTAAAGATAGTGTTTATAGGGCAAGGTATCTGAGTAAATTCAGATCTTAAGGCTGGATGGTGAAGTGGTTTTCAATCAGATCCAGGGATCAATTAAGGATTCCTTAAACCAAATAATGAAGGAAATGGTAGGGGTCAATCGAAACTAGGGAGAAATGAAGATTCCCTAATCTGGATATCAGAAGAAAACATTAAAATGATTAATTGTTCAAGGTAGAGTGTAGTTAAACAAATTCAATAATATAATTCCAATTAATTCATTCAATTTGGATAACATGCAAGTTTGTGAAACACTTAAGAAAATAAAAATTTGACAAAAGAAAATTCTTCACTGAAGTAGCTCAACACATGAATCCTATAATGCAATCTCTTTATTACTCAGTCCAGTCTACTGACTTGAAAAATTGGTACGATGAACCCTCAAGTTTCAGATCAATACAACTATAGAAATGTCTAGCAATCCACACTAAATACTTCGAATTATGAAGTATTTATACAAAAATAGTGTTAGGGCCTAAATCTACCTCAGGCTGAGAAAGGTAGAATCTAGGGTAACATCAAACCACGCTTAACCTGGTAGCTAGCCCTACCAGGTTTGGAGAGGGCTCTCTCCTTGTAAATCTCAATAAAATATATCACTAAAGCTTGAGATGACTGATGTAAAGACTAATTTTAGGCTAGGTATGTTCTCAAAGGATTTTGATTGAATTTAATTTTGTTTTGCTGGCTCAAATGTGAAAGGCAGATTTGGGTCTGGGGAATGGACATAGTCTTATAGAGATCTCTATGGGGTGAGGTGGGAAAATGGCTTAGTACTTAAAAGTGAGTGAGATGGAGAGATTTTAGACTGGTGAGGAGTTGAAGAGGACATGAAAGTCTCAGGGATCCTCTTCAAACAGCTAAAAACATAAATAACTAAACAAATCCTAGGTAGAGCACTACAATATCAATGAATTCTACCTTTATCCTTGTTTCATTTAGTTAAGATGAACAGAGAGAGATGATGGCATACATAAACACATGTAAAATTGTAATTACAGAAGGAAAAACAATACCAAATCAAGTTGCCACAAGAATCCCACAAAAGGCTGCAAACCCTGGTATATTCCTTTGCTCAACTGCAGAGATGAATGTACAATGCTGCTCAAAGCTTTCACAAAAGTCCAACCTTTACCAATGACTGAAAAACTACTAGATATAGGCAACAAACAACTCATGCTAGGCTTTAGGGGTCAAATTCATGAGTTTATCAGCTGTTTCAACAAGATCTAAACTAAGAACTGAAAAGTAAGCAGTGGAACAACTTGCCTCTAAAACCTAGGAAACTGATCCATTTAGTTTCAAACTACCTTTTAATGATGTATCTACCTCCATGAGTGAAATTTAACATATTTACATCAAAATCCATCAAGTTACATCAAATTACATCATGAGTTTGACTATGCGAGAGAGAAAAGTCAAACTAAGAAAAAACTAGGCAAAAAATTAGAGTTTTTTGGCAAAAAAGTCAATTTTCCATCCTATGCATCGCGCCTCTATCCCTGTGCATTGCGCCTTTTTGTATCTATTTTTGGAGGTCTTCCCGTGCACCAAATTTTCTCCAAGTGTACTTGTTGGAGATTTATATCTGTCTGCTTTCTAGAACAAGTGTAATTTCTAAATTTGGAGTCCATTTGCCCCTCCAAAACTAAGTTCTCCCAACATTGCTTCCTGTGTCACCGAAAAGGGCAGAAAGGTCATTTTTGAGGTGTTTTTGACCCTTTTGGAAGCTCAAAACTGGTCAAAATTTCTTGGCCATGTGAGGGCATTCATATTTTTCCATTAGGAATCCAAAAATTCTGAGTTTTCCTTGAAAGGAGGTCCCTAGAAAAAGCGCGTGCTAGGTGGCGTGACGCACCAGGCAAAAAAACCTGTTTTTTAGGCCAAAAATTCAATATTTGCAAAAATTTTCCCAAATTTCTTGAAATTTGGGCTGAGTGACTTGCATCAAGTACTATGTTGGGCTAAGGAAGCCTCAGCCAAGATTTTGAGTCTATCTCGGTCTTTCTTCTTCCTCAAATTTTTCCTCAACTTGGCTTTCAAGGTCCTTATTCTCGCTTTGCAAATCTTGTTTCTCGCCAAATAGTGATAGGCCATGTGCCTCAAAATCTTTTTCTCTTTGTTGGCCTTCTCTAGCATCTTTTCCAAGTGCATATTTGCCCTCTCAAGTCAAGATTCCTTGTCATTCTCTATCTCTTGTTCAATGGAAGTCAAAGTGACATGGTCCTCTTCGTCATTTTGCTTCTTCAGTTTCAACATTTCTAGCTCCATTAGGCTTTGCTTATCCTCCAAATGTTTGTTTTCTTTCTTTTTTGTCATCTATATCATCCTCGTGCATCTTCTCTTTTCCTTTGTTTTGTTGCTTATGTTTCTCCATAGAACTATCACTGAGTGTCTCTTCCTCATAGTGCTTGTCTTAGGAAAATGATGAGATGAAGGTAAGGTGGAAAAAATGATGATGAAAGAGGGATGAAATAAGACAATGGTGATAAGTATGAAGAGATTTTACTCTTGGGAAATGAAATTGGGGAAAGAAGGGAATAGTTTTGGGAGATTAGGGTTTAGTGAGGGATTTAGGGTTTTATGAGGGAATTAGTTACTTTAGGGGAGTGGGACATGGAAAAATAGGATAAATGGAGTGAATTAGGGTAATAAAAGAGATAAAAGGGGTTTTGATGCTCGATATAGTTTTTTTTAGGGAGTGATAGGGTTTGGGGATACCAATTAGGGTTTGGGAATAGTAGGAATTAGGTATTAGGGTTTTGGGGATAGGGGGATAGATGACTATGAATGAGAGGGGTAAGGGATATGAAATGAGGGGAGTGTAGTGGAGGAATGTAAAAATGATTGCAAGGAACAAACAACAACAATGACAATTTTTCCAAACCATAGACAACTTTTTCAATGGATTGTGCAACAAACTAGGGTTTGAATTTGCACCTATATAAACACCATCAAGGAGGATGAAAACTCTTGCAAAGGCACTTTAGGATGTTTCAATTACTTGGACGGAATAATTTTTCAAGATTTGGAGACTTTGCAAGATTATTTGAGTGAAATTTGGGCTAAGCGGGCAAGTGTGCCACGCCACTACCCAAGTGCACCGCGCCTTTTTTGAAACTAGTTTTGGAGGCCTTCCTGGTGTCCAAATTGGGCGTGGGATAACTCTTTGGAAATATTATTGAGCCTATTTTCCAACACAACTTGAATTTTGCAATTTCGAGTTCATTTTCCTTGTTAAAAGTCAAATCTCGCAAGACTGGTCAAAATGTGTAAAATGAGGCTGCCTAAAGGCAGAGTGTTGTTGCAATCAACTTTGGAAGGTCTTCCTCAACCCCAAATTGATCTCATGATAGCTCATTGGAAATATGTTTCTATCTAGTTATCATTTTAGTCATCAAGAAAGTCATTAGGCCAACCAAGATAGGAGAAATCTTGATTTTCCCAAGGTCACTTCATAGGTGCATCAATTCTCCTGAGGCAATTGTATTTTTGACATTTCTCTAAAACCATGACACTTGTGTAAAAAGTGAAGAATTTTTTTCTTCCTTGGCCTATTTTGGACAAAAACCTCTCTTGTTTTTCCCAAATTCATCTTTTCTTGCTCAGAAACATCATTGGAGTAAAACCTATCCCGATGTGTCGAACAGGGGATTTGTCGAAATGAAGTGAAATGAAGGGAATAAGGGGCTTCTGAATTCTTGAGAAAATTTTGGGAAGTAGGGAGGGATGTTAGGAAGCAAGGGAAAGTGGAATTTCAAAGATGAGTGAGGGGAAGGGGTCCAAAAGGGCAAAACACAGGCCTAGCCTAGAAAATTGTCAAGTTGTAGCAAGAAACTAGGGTTTGTGCGAAAATGAGGAATTTGAGGGATATTACTGATGGGAAATGTTTAATAAGGTACATTAAGGATAGGGGAAGCTGTATGAACATCAAGATACAAGTTTTTCTGATGACTTGACCATCCAAGAGAAATTACCTTCAAAACCCTAGGAGAGGGAAATGAACCTTACCTAGGCACAACTAAAGCATGAACAAGGTGTAAAATGACCCATTGGAACCTGACATGATGATGAAAACCCTCTAAATGATAGTACACTCAGCTGAATGGTGACATGGGCCAACATTTGGACAACTTTGAAAGGATTGAAAGAAAACCCTAGATCTAATACCTAGTGACCAAATTTTACTTGAATACTCATTGAAATGACAAAATTTGACCTTGACACCTTAAAATTTCTTTGCAAGAGCATGTTTGATCACTGGAGGAAGGTTGCAAAGACTGAAACTAACAAATAGTTTAAAAAATATCCCAAATTATCTTGGGAATTGATCTAGGAAAAAAAAATATCTTCATGCAAGAAGATAGAGACAAATATTCAACTGCTACAATCTGTCCTTGTTTATTTAGTTGTGTTGTCTTATTCTTTGATCTTTTGTTTTTTATTCTCTTTTGTTGTTGGTCTTCCACGCTAAATGTTCTTTTTACTTTGGCTTTTAACTAATACTCTTTCACCTAATACTCTTTCATATGAGCTGGCCATCTGCTTTTCTTTTACTACTTTGTTTTGACTTTTACCTTGCCCTTTTATGTAAGTCATTTAATTTTTCCCAAATATCTGCATCTGGTAATTTGATATTTACCATTTTTCTATAGATTTCATCTGCTTCTATGTACTTTGCAAAGGAGGGTATGTTCACAAAAAGGTGTGTTACCTCATGTTGGAGGTAAAACAGGTTCTCAAATGTCTGGTGCAAAACCTTTCCTATAGGAATCCCTTTCATGGATGAATTATTGGATTTATTTCTAGCCACTTCTTTGATCTTCCTTTTGTAGTCTTAAAGAGGCATTAATCTGTCATTTATCACCAAGGTATTTGGCAGACCTTTCTACCTTAAAGCATCAAACTTAACCATGAACTTGTCTATAGCTAGCTGCATGGTTTTGGCATTTGTCCTCAATGTTCATCATTAAATTTCTCTTGGTGAGAACCTTTTTCACCTCTAGTATGGTGCCAGTCCTGTCAGCTATGTCCAACTCCTGCAATTCATATTTATTTTTAGAGTTAAGGAAGTGGATTATTTTGGTGGCTTCTTTTGGAATGTCTCTAAGTTCAGCTTTAACTCTTTGAATTGCTTCTGTAGCCTCTTTGCCTAAATCATTTTGTTCAAAGATGACTTGTATAGATGGCCACATATCATTGACAGAGTCAATGATATTGGCCCATAGTTGTTCTTTAGCTTGGCCAAGTGGCTCATTCAATGTTAACTCTTTCTCTAGGTTCTTTATCCTCTCAGTCAACCTAGTTGACTTCTGAACTTCATTTTTATGCATTATCTGTGCCAGTTTCTTCTCATCCTCAAGACTTGTCATTTGTTCTTTTAGTCTGTTTATTTCTTTGGTTTGAATGGACATGGACTCCATTGCTTTGACCAATTTGCTTGCCTCAACATTTGGCTGAGTTGCTACTGTTGTTGAACTTGTTGCTGATGTAGATGTTGTTGCAGCTGGAAGTGTTGTAGCTAGTGGAGCTATGTGGGCCAATGAAGTTCCCAAGGTTGATGGTACTAGTGTAGTGACTGTTGGAATGGCAGTGGCAGTGGTTGTCTCAAGGCTGTCCTGTTTCAGCTTTATTAAGCTATCCAACTCCTTCTCCATTTCTTTCAATTGATCATTTAGTTGGAGAATAAGGTCCATCATCCCCTCTTGTTGTGTATAGCTTTCTAAGACCTCCTTGGTTTGTGGATGCTCTGAATGAGGAAGCTTTAATTGTTTCTTTAAAGCAACAATATCCTCATTCTTCTTCTTTATCAATTTCTTTGTAATTTTGACATCATTGGGATTATACCCAAGCTCAATCACCAAGTCTTCCAGTGACTTGATTTTGTTGTCCTTGGCCTATGGGGATTCCTTTTCTAGCTTATACTGGGCTATGATATTATCGAGTGAGATTTGGAGTTTGTGCACAATCATAGCTTTATTTGTCATGGTGGAATAGATTCTCACCTGCCTGGTTATGGAATTCGATTTGGTCAAGAGGGTGAACATCCCTATCCAAAACTTCAAAATATGTTTCTTGTAGTCAGCTGATGATTTGGGCTGCTGGACTATAGGTTGCATGAATGTCATTTGCGTCGTACCAGTCTTAATGTCAATGGCTAACATTAACCTATTTTGATTGGCAGGTGTTTGCTTGAATTACTAGGCATAAGTCTCAGCCTTCAATGCCTCATTCCTTAACTTAATTTCCTTGTATTTCTCTTTAATATCTTTCTCTTTATCCACAAGCTTGTGGGATGAAGAGACTTCAATGCTAAGCTCTTTCTCAATAAGTTGAGTGTTTGAAGTGGACAGCTGATGTGTTTCTTCTGAAGCTGTTGGGCCTTTATTCCTTCCAACCATTGTTTCAGTGTTATTGATTTCCATTGTATCAATGGTTTCTTCTTGTTCAGTTACAGGATTAAGCTTGGGCCTCTTCCCGTAATTGATCTCAAATTGGTCATCTGTAGTGTACATTGCTGAGCTAGAACCTTATTCCCTGGTTCTTTTTGCATTACTATCTTCATTTGCTAGAGTCTACAAAATAGGAGGAATATTCATCTGTTCTTCTAGGGTTGGAACCTGTAGAAAGGAACTAGTATCAATCTACTTTTCCACATCTCAAAGTATTCTCCACATCTACTACAATATTCTCCACATCTATCAAAGTGTTTTCCAGCCATTCTGACTGGTTGGAAAATCTCTCAATGTCTAGCCTAGGATCATGTATGAATGGACCCAATTTGACTTTGATTATGACTCCATGAGGGTCATACTGCCACATAAAACCAATCTTGAAATTCATCTGTTGCAAAGTTTTATTTGCCTCTAGTCTAACTTCCCTATTATTACAAATAAATGGGCCCAATTGGTTTTTCATTTTAAATCGGGTCTTCTTCCTAGCTGATAGGAAACTAACTTCATCAGAGTTTATAATCTACCTAAAGTACTCTAATGCAAATATCCTCATGGGGAGGTATTTGGGAAACATGTAGGGACCTAGTTGGCATCCATATATTCTAATTCTGTGTGGTCCTGGTATAGATACTAATCTCCCACTCTACTGTTCTTTGCCAACTGTAAAACTCTTTTAATCTCTTGATTGATCCTGGACTGATAGCTACTAGTTAGCATGTTTATAACTGGATGAACAAATGAGTCAATGAACTCTTTATAGGAAAAAATAGTGGAGTATTTTTGGATCAATGATGTCCAATAGATGACAGATATTGGATTGCATTTGGTGTCTTACTTTTGGATGCTAATAGGAAATTTGTCTGACTGGAAGTACAAGGACATATTTAATAACACTGATGAATATTTAAAGACTCTCTTAGTTGGTAATCTGATAAACTATTCATGGATTCTGTCTGCTATGAACTGAGCATAGTTTTAAATTGTAGTAGGAGGCTTTCCTGGGCAAAAGATAGAAATGAAAGTAAGAACAACCTCATCCACATGTTCATCAGTGGTGTACCCTAGAATGCAAGAGAGCATAGTTATAATTTGTATGCCTCTCTAAGAAAAATGGTGGCAACATATGGAGGACTATCTGTTGTAGTATGAGACTCGTCTATGATGAAAGTTTGAAAAATCACTACCTTCTTGGGAAGGTCTAGGTTTATGTAGAGTTCAAGTAAACCTTCACTGGAAAGAGGGGTCTGATTGGGGCCTAGCTAGATTTGTAGCATTTAATTTATTTATTGATTTTGATGTAAAAGTGAATAAAACCTATTGGTCAGGGGTGACTATGGCTCTTTGACTGGGAACATAATAAGCTTGGCGGAAGTGGATGATTTCTAGGAATAGGTGTACTTCTAGGAACAAGTACTTGGGAAAATTGGACTAACATAGGTGAATGTCATCATTGTGGTTCAAAATTTTGTCTTTACTCCAGTAGTGGAGTTTCAGTAAGTAGGGAGGGGAAGCAGTGTCCTTGATTTGAAATTCTCTGTCGGCTAATGCAAGGTGATCAATATACAAGTGAGGGGTTAGCAGGGGTCTTACATCTAGAGAAGTTTGGGAAGCCATAATTTGGTATATTGAATTGAATTAGTCTTCTTGTGGCTTTGAGAGTGAGGTCAGAAACTTTGGAACATTGGGGAGGGTAATAACAGTCTGTAAAAATGGGTTTGGGTGCACAATAGGTTTCTTTTTAGTTTATGAAGGTTTTTTTAATCAATTTAATCAATTAACCTTCCAGAATTACTGTTTATAATTCAAATTTACAGAGAAGTTCTAGTTTTTTCAAGAATATCTGGAATTCGACGTTTTTTAGTGCGCAAACAGGGTTCTTTGGTAGCTGCAGAGGGTACTGAGGCTTGAACTAGCTAATTGTTGCTTCAATTTGGTGTCCGCAATGTCTTTAGGTGGTAAAAAGTAGCTAAATTGGTTGCTCAGAGGTTCAGGGTGTCAGAATTGGTTTAGCAGAGGTTTATAGTGAAAATGAGCGAAAATAACGAATTTAAGTTTTTCCGGCCTTTTAACCGATAACAGTTAGATTTTGGCCCGAGTATTATTGAATGAATAGTGGGAAATTTTGGTTTTAGATGGGGAGATGGTTTTCTATGATATTGCACCACTTTTGGATGGGGGGCGATATTTTTTGCAAGAACACTATATAACCTAGTGTTGCCACATAGCAAAACAGTGCCTAGCCAGAACTACGAATCTCGTGTGCTCTTGGGCCGTTAACTATCAGACGATGAATACGCACGATATGTTTGTGCATTGTTGGATCTGGGGGTGGGAGATCAGAGGGATATCATGCAATTGAATTTCACGGACGGAGTTGAGAAAGTGGTTGGCGAGGCCTGGGGTTTAATTACAATTAATTGTATTTAATTAAAAGGTAATGACGGAATTATTAATATAATTTGTTGGTTAATAAAGGTGGGACCATGGGTTTTATGGCGGGGATTTTAAATATACACCAAGGTTTGGTGATTTAAAAGGGTGTCAGGGAATACTAACACGGGGGAGTTTAATTATATAATGCGGGGGTATAGTAAAAAACTTAGGATAAAAGGGGTTTTGTGGGTTTTTTTTTGTTTTTTAAAGGTAAAAGTGGAAATCAATAAGGGGGGAATGTAGTATTTGTAATGGGAATGGGTTTCACACTTAGGGAAAGGGGTTTTGGAAAGGGGGGATGATTTTTGAAGGGTAATGTCTAGGGAAATGTGTGAAACCAAGGGAATAAAAGGTCAAAATGAAGGGAAAGGTTTTTTACAAGTAATGAAGGGATAAGGAAGGGAAATTAGCAAATAAGTATGTGGGGGTCTAGTGAAATGAGGGGAAATTAGTAAATAAGCTTTAGTGAATATCTTTTCTCTTTCATAATTTGTCCTGCACATCAAACATAGGATTAAGCATGATGAAAGTGCTTTTTGAATTAGCAACCTTGTGCACTTGCAAAAACTCTTCTACCTACCCTTTATTTACCCTAACAATTTCTCTTCATTCAATGGGTGCATTTGAACTTGTTGACCCTTCATTCCTTTTTCTTTTGATAAGAAAACCATCTAATTCTAACCTTATAACTTCCAATGGCTCAGATTGAACTGATGAGCTCATTTTTATTCTCTACCTAACTACTGATCTACCAAGATTAAATAGTTTGGCTAGATCTTTATTCTCTATCTATCAACATGAAATTTAAAGCATGAACGAGTCAAGATTAAACTATTTGACCATCATGGATTCTGGAATTTTTGACAAGCTGCACACAATGTTATTTTGCAAAGTAAAATAAAAGGAGCTCCATTTGAATTTGCACACTTTCATGATCTATCTTTTATCTCTTTTTTGGGATTCATATTTTTTACTTTTTTTATCTTTTTCTTTCTTTTTGTCCTTTGATTATTCTTTTAGGACATACCCTCTTTACATTTTTTAATTTTAATATGGGAAAACATTTTGCAGAAAGAAAAAGTATGTACAATATTACAAGACTAACCATAGCCAATTCAAAATTATGAATCCTATTATTATAGGACCCTAAAACCACCTGCACAATGTGTGCACAACATCACATGTACACGGCACCACTTGCACAAATGTGTACACAATGCCACATGTACAATGCACCACTGTACAATGTGTACACAATACCACATGCACATAGTACCACATGCATAATATGTACCCAACAACATATGTACATAGTGCCACATGCACGACATGTACATAACACCACATTCACATACCACCACTTGTACAACATGCACACAACACCACTTGTAGAATCATGCACACAACACCATATGTACATAGCGCCACATGTACAACATGCATGTAACACCACCTATACATATCACTGCATATCCAATATTTACATAACATCATTTATACACATCACAACATATGAAATATCTGCACAACACTACATGCACATAACGTCACATTCAACATGTGCACAAAAATATTACCACACATCCAAAACCACAGTACCTTCACCAAGCAACTTTGCTTCGAATGTCTTATCCATGTTTGTTCCAACATGTCATAGACCATAATTCTTTCATTTCACTGTTGTATCCCTCAGTATAACCTGTCCATAAAATAAACATAATATAATCACACAATATCAACTCATAACCATATGACAGTGTGACCTTGTATATTTTTCGTGAATACTCTTCTCAATTGATTCCTTGTAAGACTAGAAACCTCTTCATGACATTTTCTTGTGTAAGAAATCAATCCTCCACAAGGACGATTCCCGATGACCCTGCTAGATAATGACATAAATAGATACATACATACATATATAGTCATTAGAATAAAACAATCATAGTCCCGTCAGACAAAGATATACATACATACATGCATGCATACATATAAGCATCAATATAATCATGATTACAACAAAATCACCAGATATTATAAAGTCTAGGTTAGAAAACTTCCTTATTTATGCACAACATGCACAACATTGAGAACAATTGTTCCCAACATAGCCCAGACATCCAACGCCTTAGATCCATTTACTTTACCTTTTTTGGTTACCTTTCTCATATATGTCTTGTCATTGTCCACTTACCACAATGGACCCAGCCAGTCCAACCGACCGTCATTGTCTTACCTTCTGTCACTCTTACTCATGATCCATGCTTCATCTAAGTCTTACATCACCTGTCGGGTACTACAAAACTTTCCCCGAGCTCCATCAACTCTTCCTCTTCCCCAAACCAATTCCCAAGACCCAAAAAATAAAATGCAAGCAAGAAACAAACAAGAAGAAAACCATGACAACCAATAATGATACGAGACTGCAACAAAGTGGCAAAACTATGCACTAGACACACAAAATCGTAAATCAAGCACAATAATCACAAAAGACAAAAAGCACCAAACTAACAACAGACACCATGACTCAGTCCCTGCGGTTCCCAAGGAAAGCCTAACTTGAGCCTTCTTCAAGATTCATGGAAATCTCTCTTGCCATGCAACTCCCTCCATCATACTTCCATAAACACATAATGTTAGTGACTAACTAAACATAAAAATACACCAGTTACCTTACCTTGTTCTGCCAAGTATGTTGCCTTGCAACTGAACACATCCACGCCATCTCTCATGGAACTCCAATTCCTTAACAGATCCATCTGTAACTAGAGACTAGCTAACATATATGTCAAGTACATGTTCATGAATCTAGCACATATCCACATAATGTTAGAAAATATTAAGGTTAAGAAGACTTCCTATATGTAAAGTACTCATTCATTTGGAATTAGGGTTTCCAAACATAACCAAAGGGATTCTTGCTCAATTCCTTTCATTTACCTTTTCACCTTGTTTCAATCAAGGCTTACTATGCATTATCACATCACCCAACTTTTAGTTATGTAAACACATCAACTATTACCTTGTCACGCTAATACCAAGCATATTTCTTGCAACTGCTCACACATGTCAACCACATGTTTTGTTATGAAACCAGCTCAAGAAAATATAGAAAAGATAGATCATCACCTTATAATTCAGCCTCTTCGAGGGGGCAACCTCCTTTACATTACATAAATGAACAATTCTTGGATGATTCAAATGACAAAACCTCCTTTCTATATATAGGAGTCTAAGGAGTCACAATATAATCCAGCCGACCTAACAATAATAATATAAGCCACAAAAATAACAATAGAGGGATTCTATGGGGCACAGTAATAAAAATATGGGGGAAATAGGGGCACAACAATATT
>APFE030147121.1:3239-23186 GCA_000404065.3 Pinus taeda
CACTTTTTTTTAGCCGATCATACACCTCCATTTGATTGTTTACCTCTTTTGAGGAACAGTTGCGACGAGTGATTCTATTAGCCATCTTCTTTACACTGCCGTGATCGAAAAGTTCCAAACCTTACCTGGAACTAGCTGCTATCCGAAAACATCACTCGTTCCTCAGAAAACGAGTCTCCTTTAAGCTCTTTTCATCTGACTCGTAAAATATGAAAAGATTGCCAAGCAATTGGCCTCTCCAGCTCGTTAAAGTGATTGGAAGTGCCATCCCTCATCTAGATTTTAATCTTTTTGAACCTGAGGGATCATTACACAAAAAGATCGAGCGCTTGTCTTGTTCGGCTTGTTAAAACTATCGAAAAGTCATCCCTTTCGTATTCTTTTACACTTTTTCGGACTTAAGGGATTATATTACGAAAAAGGAATAGTGGAGTTTCCTTTCCGTCTCTTTTTAGACTCTCTAAAATTGAAAAGAACCGAGTTATCGTTGTCGTTAAACTCGTTAAAACAATAGGGACAAACTTGTCCATGCAGACAAGAGCGAGTTTCATTGTCGCTAGGTCATTAAAACATAGCGTCGGGTTTGCCTGAAGGGAAAATTATAGAACATGTTATCCTCCTCAAGCTTGACAAAAATAAAGAGGTACTGGTCAAAAATGACTGGGGAAAAATTGGGAAGAAAACTCGAAGAAACTTTATTGGTAGCAGGTCGCTCTTGAACATGACACTTTCACTCCGTCACGATGATTGAGTTAGGTTGTGTTATTCCGTTCACCGGTCATATCACCATTGGTCCTCCATACCATCCATTTTTGGGGTTAATGCTACCAATCCATTTCAGTGTCGCCGAAATGTTCAAGAGAAGTCGCTCAGAGAATTCACCAACCCAGCTTGTGTCTCATTCGTTGCAATACCTTCACGCTTCATTTCATGACTCTTCAAGGTAATGTTATGCCAAATATCCCACAACGACCTGATTATAGACCGGTTCAGTAGAGAAAACTTGTACAAGATGCATGTGTCACTATTTTAACCTTCGACCTTGAAACTCGTACCCAAAAACTACAATCGATGCACTTTCATTCACTTTTTAGAGAATTCAAATCTGATGTTCAAAGAGAAAATTTTGACTATTTTCTCGAGGACACTTGTTTGAGACTAAATTATGAAGCATAAAAAAACCCTAACTTCCTTGGACATATCTCCAAAAATATAGTGAGACAAGGTCTAAAATTTCAACCAGATGTTCATCAAGATTTTGCCTCCATGTAGTAAAAATTTCATGGTTTGAAGCTTCACAAAAAAAGTTAATAGCGAACATGTCACGATGACTTGTTTGAAGAAACAAACCTTAGGATCAAGAGCTTTGATACAAAATGTGATGTATCTAGATAAAAATAGCATAGAAACATAAGAAAAGATAGATCAACGACTTGCTAATAGGCCACTTCAAGGGGGAAACCTCCTTTTACATCACATAAATAAACAATTCTTGAATGATTCAAATAACAAGACATACTTAGTATATATAAGAGTCTAAAGGGTCAAAATTTAATTAGGGCCTACATAAGAATAATGATGTAAGTGCACAACAATAACAATAGTGGGCTTCTATGTGGTACAACAATAACAATATAGGTGTTGCACTGGTGTTGTAAGGACCTAACAGGATATGGTTTGCCTCCCATTAGTTGCATGCAATTGACATGAAAGCTATATAATGGTGACACGTGGAAAATGATGTGACATGTTTTCCAAGTGGATAGTACAAATGTTGATGTGGTACCTAGAGGGAAAATCTTCTAATGACCATAACTTTGTGTCCCAAACTTAGATTTGGACGAAATGTATTTTGTTGGAAATCTCTCAACGAGCAGAAGATAAGAGTAGTCTCAGAAATAAGATTTAAGGTGATGGAAGAAAGTTGAATTTTGACAGCCCCACTTCCTTAAGGTAACCTGAGAGATCATGTTTAGATAGCCCGCATACTTAATCATGGTTTAAGGGGTTGGGTATGTTATAGGTGGTATCAGAGCCAATGATTCAACACTTGGATTGAATGGTATTATAAGGGAGGAAATGAATGGATATTGTTGATGTTAAAATTTGTTGTATAAAAGAAAAGGCGGGTGGGGGGGGGGGGGGTAAGGTGGAATTTTTCTTTGAATAATATTTTATATCATTATTTAATCTGCATCTGAGTGTTATGCGTAGCACTAGTAGAACATCAATTTTAGGCCAACATAGATCAATGTAGGTGTTGTTATCACTCAGGTTGTTCCCAAAAGGGAATACGGCCAAGGTAACCACAGACCAATCTTTTAGATATAGATTCTAGCCAATCTGCATCTAGAGAGGGCTCTCTCTTTATGATTTAACTTTGTTGTGTAAGGTATTAGGCTAGTTATGAAGTTCAGGGGTTTTGTTTGATTTTTGGATGGTGAGATTCAATAGAACCGAGGTGTGAATCTGAGAAGTTCAGTCCATTGGGCTAAATGGAGTCAATAAGGAGGGCTTTCTGGATGTGGTTTCTTAGCAGAGGATGGTTTCACAGAGCAAGGTAGTCAAGCAGGGAGCAAACAGAGATTTGTATTGGATGGGATGGGCCTAAAATGGTTGAAGGGCAGTTAAGAGTCCTTCAACATATTTAACACATGAAAATGGATGATTATTACTAAGGAACAGTTAAGAATTCCCAAGCAAATAATCAATATGAGAGAATTAGGAAATAGGAGCAATTAAGAGTTACACTGTTTATACTAATTCTGAAGAAAACACAGAGAACGATAATGTATGAAACACAGAGTGCAGTCAAACAAATTCTGAATTAATCTTTATCATTACCATTTAGATTGTGAAACACATGTGATATAATGAACCTTAGAAAAACTAAAAAACAGAAGATATAGGGGACTTATTGGTCCACTGGTTGATTCAAGAATTCTGTGACAAGTCCATCTGCTTCATTTCTACATCCAGGGAGTCCAAAAACAATTGATTCCAAAAGCTTTTGTATTCCAAGATTTCAGTATTACCGCAAAGTCTAAGAATGGTTCACCAACCCCAAATACTTCGTTAAGGGGGGTATTTATATAAAATATCTCACAAAATATCTCAAAAAATATCTTAAAAAATATCTCACAGAGATAATATCTAGTGATGATTCATCATTTTTTACAAAGATAGAGACGAATAGTCTTCATAACAGGGAAACATAAGTGATGTTGTGCTGGCTGCTCTGTCCTGTTAGATGTGCTGGAGGTAGACTCTGTGAGTCAGTCTACAGCTGTCTTCTACTGATACTCTGTGTTGTCTGCTCCCTTTCGGTTGGATATTTGAATTATGATCTGATACACTTTTATCTGTCTGACCCTCATTCATTTCTGTTCTGCATTTATAGTGGGTGACCCAAAATTTTACTTTACCAAAGATACCAAAGATAAGTTCATAAGCTTCCTAACATCTCTTGCCACAACTCTGGTTCTGGTAGTTTATGTCTCTGCAGCTTTCTTAAAGTTTCATCGGTCTCTGTGTACATGAAGAAATTAGGTGGGATAGTGAATAGATGTTTCACCTCATGCTCAATGTAAAATAAATTCTCCAAGTTGTCATAAAGGGCTTGGCCAGATGGAAGTGCTTTCTCTCCTGAAGCACTTGTTGATGAAGTAGATTGATCAGCAACATATTTATTCAATTTATGTGTATAGTCTATGTGTTTCATCAGGTGGTCATTACTTCCCAAAGGACTTGGTAAACCTTTTTTGTGCAAAACTGTGAACCTTTCTGTGAAAGAGTTGATCTCCACCTGCATGTCCTGGCATCTCCTTTCCAAATTTTGCATCAGAGTTCTCTTGGTTAGAACTCTTTTAATTTCCAGGATGGTGCATGTTCTGTCTGTGATTTGCATTGCTTCCAGTTCTTTGCTGGTCTTGGTGTTCAAAAAATGTATTAGCCGGTTTGCTTGTTCAGGCATCTGTCCCAATAAAGCTCTTGTCTTTTGGATCTCCACTTGGGCCGCTGCTATCAAGTCAATCTACTCATAAATGACTTGGATAGATCTCCACACATTACTAAGGGATTGATTGATGTTGGTCCACAAAATTCCTTTGATTTATGCCAATGGTTTGTCTAGAGAGAGATCCTTTTCCAATGCTCTCACTTTATTCTGTAATGCTTTAACTTCCCTTATTTTTTCTGCTACACTTATCTTGGATTTGTCATAACTTTTTTTTTACATTTGCCAATTGTTCCTTGACTTGCTTCAATTCTGAGACTTGGAGTTTTAATTCCTCCATGGCCTTTATTAATTCCTCTATGGTCATGCTAGTACTGCTGCCTAGTGCTGTTGTTGTTGTTGTTCCTGTAGTTATCTCTGCTGTGGATGCTGGAACAGTGGGAGGCAATGCTGTTACAAGTGTGGAGGGGGCAGTAGTGACTGCAAGGATTACTTCAGGTGGCTGGGAGGTTGACTCTCCCTGCTTTTCCTTTAGCATTGTCTCCAATGCCTGCTCTGTATCAGTTAACCTTTCATTGAGCTTCATGAGCAATTCCATCATGTCCTCCTCTGATTTCTGTTGTACAATTTCCACTGTCTATGGATGCATGGTAGGAGGGAGTGTAAGCTGCTTCCTCAGGGCAGCAATATCTTCCTCTTTCTTCTTCATTAATGCCTTTATGCCCTTAGCATATTTTGGATCATGTCCCAGCTCAATGATAATCTCCTCCAAAGATTTTATCTTGTTGTCCTTAGCAAGAGAAGAGGCTTTCTCCAAATCTAGTTGAGCAGAGGTGTTCTCCAAGGAGTTTTGCAATCTATGCGCTAACATAGCTTTATCAGCTAGTGTGGAGTATACCATCTCTCCAGTCTATTTATGCAGCTCAATCTGGTCCATAGGATGAATGTACTTTGCTATGACCTCTAGATTTGTCCTAATGTAATCAACTACTGATTGTGGTTGCTGCACCTTGGGCTTAAAATAACTCATGATCATTTTTCCCTCCTTAATGTCATAGGCAGACATCAATCTTTGTTGGTTTGTGGGGGCCATCTTAAGATACTGGTTGTAAATTTGCATCCTTAGTGGGTTGTTTCTAGCCTTTATCTCTGTGAATGTCCTTTTGATGTCGGAGGCCTGTTTACTTTGTGGCCTAGTGGACGAAACTTCCACACTATGCTGCCGTTCTAGTTCCTACCTGTGTGAGCTAGTTGATGTGTCCACTACTGGGGAAGTCTGCTGGCTGACTACCCTTTCTCCTCTTAGACTCTCTGTTGTTTTTTCAAAGATTTCCTCTTCTAAGATAGGATTGAGTCTTTGCCTTTTTTCCTCTGGTTGTTTTGCAGGTCCACTGATAGGGGTGGCTTCTTCCCTGTCTCTTTTCTTGCCTCTTTCCTCATTTAAAGGAGTCTGCAATGTAGGAATCTCTGTTGCTTTGGTTTGGACTGGAGGAATTTGCTCTTGCTGATCTGTTATTGTTGGTTGCTCTGTGTCTACCACTCCTTTGCCCTTTGCTGTCCCTGTAACTGGTGTGCTGGTTTCCTGTACAGGCCGCTGAGAAGTTCCAGCAGAGGATGCACCAACTCCTATTTGTTGAGGTAGCTTGAAAGATACTTGTCCAAAAGAGTCCAGGTCAAGGGTTTTTTCAAGGTATTTCATAGCCCTCTCCATCTTTTCTTGCTCACTAATTTGTTCTGTCACTTATAAAGCTATTTGGGTCATATGGTACCCACCAAAAGATCTTCTTCAATTTAAGTTGTTCCCCTAATATCTTATTAGCATCTTCCCATGTCTCCCTCTTATGGATGACAAAAGGGCCTAACTGGTTTTTTATTCTCGGCCGAGCCTTTTTCTTTGCACTACAAAAGTGGGTTAAATCTGCATTGATAAGCTGCCTGAAATACTCCAGTGCAAATAGTCTCATAGGCACATATTTGGGTAGCTTGAAAGGGCACAGTTCACAGCCATATATTCTGATTTCAGTGTGATTTTGGTACAAGTACCAATCACTTATCTTGTACTGTCTAGAAAACTGTAAAATCTTCTTTATATCAGCAGAGAGTTTAGGAGGAGGGGCTCCTATCAATAGAGTGGTGGCTGGATGTACAAACAGGTCAATGAATTCACAATAGGTATAAGGGGATTCACAAACATTGTGGAAGACTGAGGTCCAAAAGATCACAGACCTCTGCTCTCCTTTGGAGTCCAATTTCCTGATGGGAAATGAAAAGCAGTCTGGCTGATAATATAGCAAAAGGTGGTATATGAATGAGGTGTACTTAAAGACTCCTTCTCTGTCCAAATTTATGAATTGCTCATTGATTTTGTTGGCAATGAAAGTGGCATAGTCATACTTGACAGCAGGGGGTTGCCCTGGAATAAACATTGACAACAGAACTAAGGTGGTCTCATCAACAAATTCACTGGTCTTAAATCCCAAGATGAAAGATATATCATATCAATTATGAGTTTTCCTATCTCAGTGAACCAAACATGCAAATATGGAGGTGGGCCTTGGGGTTGGCAATTTGGTTTCATGAACATTTGAGCAATACAGGTTATCTCTGAATTGGGCAATTGAGAGCCTTGCTCAAGCAAAAATCCCATGGAAAGAGGAGCCAAAGGCTAAGTGGGTTTGAACTGTAACATCTCATTGATAGATTCAGCAGTTATGTAAAAGAGGATAGTTTGGTATGGGGTTATAACTGCTTTAGTGACAGGGTCATAGTTGGCACAACATTGGTGAATAATATCTGGGAAAACATTGACTGAGGGAAGGTAATACCTGGGAAGATTAGATTCCCATATTCCATAGATATCAGAGTTGCTCAGATAACTATTCCTAATTCAGCAAAATGCCTGGAGATGGTTCATGTCACCAGATAACTCTTTTATTTGAAAATCTCTATCAGCCAAGGGTAAGTAATCCAGGTCTTTATGAGGTGCATTGAGGGGTGTGATATTGAGGGCCACGGGGGCTTCCATGTTTGGTTCTTGTGTTTTCAAACAGGAGGTCTAGTTTCTGTGGAAAAATGGGCAAAATAGCAGTATGGGTGTCTTTCTCTGAGAGCTATGGACTGATTTTACTTGAATTTGGCTTTGTTGGGTAAAATTCACAGAGGAAAAACAAAATTACTGGTTCGGGAAGTGAATCGGGGTAAATACCAGTTTTTAAAGGCGAACAGTGCAATTGCAGGTTGACTGATGAGCTGCATAGCAAGAAGCTGAGATTTTCTTGGTCGGGTAGCGGACTGGACGTTCGTGCAATTGTCTGGACGTAGTTTGCATGAAAACAATTTTGCCGAAAAATGGGTGAAAATGACAGTTTCGCGATAATTTAATGAAAATTGGCTTAGGCGGGGCTTTTTTGGGTTTTATTGCATGCTGACGTCATAGTGACAAGACGTTTTGTCATTTAGCGGAGGGGTGGTAAGCGGTTTCCCCCCGCACAGCTTTTGGGGTCGAGCGGTTTCGGGTGGGGAGGCAGCGATCACCGCGGGAGCGCGACGCGTGTCCACTGTACGGGAGCAATATCGTCGGCTCCCCGGGAGTTAAATGTTGGATGGAAGGGGGGTCACGATACGCACGTGGACCGTCGGATGAGCGAGCCCAGATCTGACGGTGGGCGCTCTGTGAAGATAGTGGAGGGTTAATGCGCGGGGGACTGATATAATAAATGTTAATAAATCATGTCGGGGCTATGTTTATTAGTTGGAAGGGTGTTTAGGTTAGGTTATTAATTAACGTGGGGTTAATTAATTCCTCATGTGCGTGGGGAATGGTTATTATAAGGTTTCAAATAAACCTATAATTCCATTTAAAACAACAGTATATGGCTATAGTTTAGCCGAGGGTGGGAATAATAAATTTTTGGGGTTTTGCATATATTAATGTAATACGGGAAAGGGCAATAAGTATAGGGAGTTATACAATAATGTTAATAGTTAATATGAAACTTTTGAAAATGAATGCATGCGAAACATAATGTTATAAAACTTAGGCAAAAGGAAAAAAAAGGGATTTTACACAAGAAATGTGGCTATTTGTTCCTAAGTAACTGGAGCTCCACTTAGGCATCTGATGAAAAGTGGGATGAGTGATTTTAAGGATATTAAGCAAATCTCAATACCTTTAAGGGAGATTAGTAAGTGACTTGGGGGAAAGACATGAAGGGGAGGTAGTAATAAACTCTGCCTCACTTGAGCTGCATCCAAACATCTGCCATGGTACTTGTGATAACAGTAAGATGAACATCTTGAGAGACAAAATCAATCACAAGTATGCTTCTGCAACATCATCTACCTACCCAACCTGCTTTGCCTAGCATTTTTTCTTCTTTCTTTGGCTGCATTTGAACTAGCCAACCCTCATCATCCTTTTTTCTTTTCATTTCAATCCTATCTACATATACCCTTATAACATCCAAGGGCTCAGGTTTAACAGTTGAGCTCCTTTGCTTCTCTAGCTATCTAGTTATCTGCCAAGTTTGAACAGTTTGGACAGATCTTATTCTTTATGTCTAAACAAGTAAATTCAAACATGAACTAGCTAAGGTTGAGCTGTTTGGCCATTCATCAATTGTGGCATAAAGTTTACAAGCTGCACACCATTAGATTATTGCAAAAAATAAAATAGTAGTGGCATTTTGAACTTGCACACTTTCCAGGCCTATTGTTTGGGGTTCATTTCTTTCACTTTTTTGACCATTTCATTCTTTTTGCCCTTTGATTTTTCTTTTAGGGCATACCCTCTTTACATTTTTTTTTAACTTTTTTTATTTTTTGACAATATGGAAAACCTTTGCAATCAGAAAAAAGGTATGAACATATTGCAGAGCCCATCAATGTCAATCATGAAATATGACACCTATTGGTATAGGAACCTAACATGTGTAACCAAGGTGACTAGATATGGAAAGTTTTATTATTTTCTTAATATAACAATTGTGTGTTATTTTAGCACATAAGAAGGCTACCAAAAACAAAAACTAAAGGTAAATGCTCAATAGTATCATATAGTGTCGAGAAGAAGAAACCTCACATGCAATATATGAGAAATATGACGAAAGGAGGAATGTGGAAACACACATGGATCTGGAAAAAATAGTGAGAAGTTTGAGGGCAAAAAATGAAAGGATAATTTGAGAACATGAAAGGCAAGTAAAAGTGCATTTTATGCTACTACAAAGTATGTTTGTAATACAAAAGAAACTATAGTAGGGACCAAATGCTATCAATGTAGAGGGAAATTCCTCTAAAATAGTACAAAGCCACTAGAGATTCATAAGCATGGTTCTATTACTAGCAATGTAGGGGGAACAACTTCTAAAAGAAGGCCTAGAAACAAAAAGTCAAAGACATCTAGTGATAGATCATTCACACATTCTTCTAATAAAGAGGAAAGTAGCTCATATAAACTATCAAGTACAAATCCTATGTTAGCCTCACATAAGAAGAAGAGAAATCAATTAAAGGATATGTTGCATGAAGTGTTCAAGAAGGCAAGGTCACCTACTTTTGATGATGAAATCAAGAAAGGTGAAGAATCAAAGATATGGTTTTTGGGACTAAAGAAGTACTTCTGGATCCACAACTATCTGAAGAACCTGAAAACTTAGGTGTCTATATTTAACGTGAGTGGAAAGGCTTCCATATGGTGGGGATACCTCAAGAATGTAAAATGAATAAAAAAAGGAATATCACATGGAAAAAATTAGAGGAATCCTTTAGGAAGAAGTACCTATTTGAAAGATACTATGATGGAAAAATCAAGGTTTTAGATGACATGAAGCTGGGATAGTTGAATATGGAAGAGTATGCCAACATATTTTTGGAGTTGCTACACTATGTGCCATATATTAAGGATGAGAAAATCAAAATTTCCTCAACGATATGCCTTAGTCCTACTAGGATCATATAGACTTTGATGAACCCAAAACTCTTGATTATATGATAAGAAAGGCCAAGTATGTTTTGAGACATCAAGGTGTTGACCAAATCTACATAATTCCTAGATGAAAACAACAAATTCAACTTGAATGAGAATAAATTTTGATTGCAACAATACAAGACCATAGGGAAGAGTGCCAAAGTGATCTACCCAACCAAAAACAATTTTTGGAAAAATGATCCTATGCAAATTGGAAAAAAGGAAACCAAAATGATGGAAGAAAAGATAAGGGAACAAAAAAATGATCCTTAAAATTTTGGGGTTGCGAAGAAGAGCATCAACTCAAGATTGTCCTCATAGGAAAGGTGACAACAATAGAATTTATCAAATAAATGAAGTTTCCATAATTGATGATATAGCATGAGTGATGTGTTGAATTTACCCAACTTTGGAGAACCAACAAGCAGACCAGCAAGCACCCATGGTGGATGTAAAAGGTAAAATCAGTCAATGTTATGTGTCTATTTTTATTGACCTTAGAGCTAACATTAGTTATGTTGCACCCCAGTTGTTGATGCTTTTTCCCTTTGGAAAAATTATCATAAGAAGAGTGACTAGTCCAACTAGCAACAAGAGAAAAAAGGAAGGTGTCGAAGTTAGTGGAAGCATTCTTGATTGAAGTGAACGGATTACACATGCAAGCAACATTGAATGTTTTTCCCTTGGGCTCATATGATGTCTTAACTGGCATGGATTGGCTAGCAGTGCATTGGGTCAAGTTAGATTGCTACATAAAGACTTTAGAGTGTGTGGACGATAATGGACAACTTATGACCATCACAAGCACATCCAAACCCATGAATGTAAGGTAGATATTAACAATTCAATTGAAGAAATGCCACAAACAAGGGTGCTAGTGGTATGCTATTAATATATTGGATTCGACGATCTCAAGGCAATGAAGTTTGAAGATTATCCCATACTGCAGGAACTCAAAGACGTGTTTCTTGAAAACATACTAGGGCAAGTGAGATATTGATTTTTTAGTAGAACTCATAATAAGAGAAGTGCCTATGTCTATGATGCTTTGTAGAATGAGCACACCTAAGTTGGTGGAATTAAAGATACATCTAAAGTAACTGTTGGACAAGGGATACATCAAACCTAGTGTGTCCCCTTGGGGAGCAAAAACATTGTTTGTGGAGAAAAAAGATGGCATTCTCAAGTTGTGTATTGATTACATGCAACTAAGCAAAGTGAATATCAAGAACAAGTACCCATTGCCATAAATCAATGGTTTGTTTGACCAATTGAAGTGAGATACTGTGTTTTCCAAGATAGAGTTGAGATCGAGATACGACTAAGTTAGGATTAAAGATGAGGATATTCATAATAATAAAAAATCATATTCGATATGGGCATTGTGAGTTTATAGAGGCACAATTTGGGCATTCTAATGCACCAACTACATTCATGTACCTGATGAAAAACATCCTCAATAAATACTTGGACAAAATTGTATTAGTATTCATCAATGATATACTCATATATTTGAAGTTTAAGGAAGAGAAAGAAGAACACCTTAAGATGGTACTACAATTATTGAAGGAACACCAAATGTATGCTAAATTATACAAGCATGACTTATACTAGAAGCAAACTAATTACCTGGTACATGTCATCTCTGAAAAAGGGATAATAGTAGATCTTGAAAAGATAAAATACATCATGGAATGGCCTACCTTAAGAAGTGTTACTAAGGTGAAATCATTCATAGGATTAGAAAGCTACTATTAGAGATTCATCCAAGGATTCTCCAATATCAGTCATCCAATCACCTCATCGCAAAACAAATGAGAAAAGTTTGTTTGGACCAAGCAATGTGAAGAAATATTTCGATAACTAAAGTATCTCATTAAAAATGGATCGGTACTAAAGAATGTAGATCTAGAGAAAGAGTTATTGATGTACATTGATGCATGCAGATAAGGGGTAGGAGGAGTCCTGATGCAAGATGAATATGAATGAACTACAAGTCTAGGAAGCTCAATGAGCATGAGAAATGTTATGCATGACTTGGAACTCACAGCCATTGTCCACACCCTTAATATGTGGCGACATTACATACTTGGCATATAATTGTATCAATGAATGATCACAATAGGATAAGGTATTTATTTGACCAACCTCATCATAATGCTAGGTAAGCCAAATGGTAGGCACTCATTAGTTGATATGAATTCAAGATATAACATATAAAGGGAAAATAAAATCATGTGCTAGATGCATTAAGCCGCAATCTACAAGTAATGCACATGGCGGTAGTTAGTGCTTATGATATTGAATTGATAATTAATATAAAATATGCCTTACAAAATGATGCACATTTTAAGCACATCAAAGAATGCTTCTAGTAAGGGGTTAAAGGACCAAGGTGTGTAGACTATAAACTAATGGAGGATGGGTTATTGATGAACCAAAACAGGATGTACATACTAGATGCCACTGAATTGGAGAAGCTCATCACGGATGAACTACATAAAAATCCTTATTTTGGACACCCTAGTTATTAAAAGATGATTGCAACTACGAGAAAGTTATACCAATGGCCCATGATGAAAAATGAAGTCACAAAATACATTGCCCAATGTTTGGAATGTTAGCAATTTAAAGATGAGCATATACAACCAGGAGGTTTCTTATAACCTCCCCCAATTATGGAGTGGAAGTAGGAAAACATAACCATGGACTTCATTACAAGGTTATTGAAGACCAGAAAACAACATGAGACAATAATTGTAGTGGTGGAAAAGCTAAGAAAAGTTGCTCACTCCATTCTAGTGAAATCCACTTGCAAGACAATTGCTATTGCTTGAATCTTAATGAAATAAATTTTTAGACTACATGGTATGCCAAAGGTAAGTTTATTTTATAGAGATGTTAAGTTCACCTCAAGGTTTTGGAAATATTTGATTGAAGGAGCTGACATGCTATTAGCTTTAAGTATTTCCAACCATCCTCAAATGGATGGGAAACCAAAGAGAACAAATTAGGTCCTAGAAGATGTGTTTTGCATGTATGTGATGGGTAAACCTACTAAATCATAGGATTATCTACCATTAGTAGAGTTTTCATACAACAAAAACTACCATG
Source organism: Pinus taeda (assembly GCA_000404065.3). Taxonomy (NCBI): domain Eukaryota; kingdom Viridiplantae; phylum Streptophyta; class Pinopsida; order Pinales; family Pinaceae; genus Pinus; species Pinus taeda. The sequence goes on from APFE030147121.1 coordinate 16,277, forward strand.
AATCATTGAAAATGAGTTTGCTTGATGCCCTATATGGAAATAAGTATGATACCCTGATTACTTGGGACCGTCCAATGGATTGTATTACAATTGGACCTAACATGCTATAGGAAATAGAGTAGTAAGTATTATATATCAAGCAGAAGTTGAAAGCATCCCATGATTTCCAGAAGAGTCATGTAGAGTAAATAGAACCCATGGGGAATTTACGGTGGGAGATCATGTGTATCTCTAGTTCAATCCCAAAATAAATTCCTTGAGAATGGAATTCCATGCTAAATTAGGACCCTGCTATTATGGATTGTTCAATATTTTGGAGAGGATTGAACTAGTGGCATATAGCCTTGCCTTACCTCCTATTGTTAAAACAAAAGATGTATTTCATGTGTCATTGATAAAGAAACATGTTTATGATTCTAATTAGATTATTTATCAAGCTACAACATAGTTGGAACCTAAAGGAGAGTTCCACCCAAAGCCTCAAAGCATACTCGACAAGAGGGATACATTACATAATCGATCGTTGCGTAGCTAAAGGTGTAATGGAAACACTTTAGAGTAGATGAGGCAACATGGGAACTAGAAGATTCCATGAAAATTCCATAACCATTTTTATTTACTATATAATATTAGCAATGGTAGAACACCGAAGATAATGTTCTTTTAAGGGTGAGGGGATTGTAACCCCCACATTTTGTAATATGAAATTAAGACTGATGATGTTATATAATCAACATGGATACTTGATAGGCCTCTTGCTATGTAAATATTTATTTCAATTTTAAAATATATGTGAAAGTTTAAGAAGAGAGCAACTAAAATACAAATATTGATTCTTGAGGTTAGAGTTGTAAGGGAGAATATGGGAGATCCTCTTGTCTAACTAAGTTAGTTAATCATATTTCTGATCTAGCAACAAAATCACCAAATAGCCTCAAGGTGTGTGGGCCATGTACCACTTTATAGATTTTCCATTTTGTCTATGTGGGATCTTAGTGGGTCTTAGACCCAAAGGTTGTGTTTGTACTATTCTATGAGAATGAAACTCAATATGTAAATAAGAACAAATTGTTCAAGATAGTAAAGGAGTTGCTATAGAATATAATATCTATGTAAACCCCCATTTTTCATGCAAGAAGAGAAACCTTACCTATCATATTTAGGGAGTTTGCAAACTCCACTAGTAGTCTTGGACCTTACCATTCCTTATAAATAAATTAGGTACATATAGTATTTTCCAAACTCAATTTCAAATCCTCAGATAAGTTTAGAATCTCTATTAGGAGAGGGAATCTATCAAGATAAATCTATCATGACTTATTGAATTTTGGGGATGACCCTTTGGAATTTCAACGACATAATCTTTGTTTTAGCCCCTGATCACATGGCCATTGATATTTGTTACCAAGAACCAGTAGGAAAGGGACTATAAGTCGGTTGGGCCATCGTGATTAGAGTCTAAAGTTTTTGTACCCTCAAATATCAAAATATTATTGACTAGCCCCTGTTGTGACCCATCGATACTAGCAAATCCTGACATATCCATTAGTAGATGGAGATAATTCTGTCTATTATTGTTTGTCATTAATCGATTAAAAGGCTTGACAATGTAACACAAATTTTGGGGATTGGCGTTCAAGGCCCTTAGCCCTAGCCCCTAGTTTTGTGGCCATCAAGGGGAGTCGTGACCGAAACATTAGCCAAAAGGATGTTTACCCTTGGTAAGATGACTATCATAACACTCAATTATTAAGGAATGTATAAGGTAACCATTTGTGCAAGCCCTTAATGCCGATAGACCTAATATGTCTATAAATTTTGTATGTAACACTTTCCGTCGATTGACAATGGAGTTAGTAAATTGTTAGCATATCAAGTTTTGGTTGTCGAGCATTACTCCAAACAACAACCCACAATGGGCCAGATACTAATAAACCTGACACATTTGTCAGTTAATGAATATGGGTGGTCGGGGAATGTTAAATCTTTGATATTGACCTTCGGGTATTGGGAGTTTAGAACTCACATATCGGGGTTTCTCTCTGTTGATGTTTTTCTCTGAACACCAACACCTTTGAACTTCTATAATAGTATAAGTTGCTAAAACACAACTTTTTCTATGGCCATAAAAGAATGAATATAAGAATAGATTATGAGGATGATTTGAACGTAGATTTTGCTAGGAAAACTTCACTTTTTAAACTAATGCGGTCTTAAAATTGGTAGGGGCACTCTTGTAAACATATAATAACGATCCAAGACTTAATATTGGGTATAAAGAGGAGCGATACAAGGGTCTTGAATGACTTTTTGGAATTCAATTAAAAGATTGTGTTCCCCTTTTGAGCTTTTAGGTTAAGGGGTGGAGCTCTTTTTTTCACCATTTCCTAGTGAAAACACATGAACATTCATACAAAAATCCAACATTAAGTCAATGTAGCTAGGAAAATGTAGGCGTAAAAGGTGTGGACTTGCAAGATTGAGGCTAAAATTTGGATGTGGTGAAGCAGGAGGTATAATAGAGCATGCATTGGCAAAGAATGACATAAATTGTTGTCAACATCTACCAACCAACAAAGTGTGTTGGTTCCAAGGGCACATAAGTGAAGATTCTAAGAAATTGGAGAGGTGTGCAATCGAGAAAGGAGAGGGGAAGAAGGAGGTGGGGCAAAGAATGAAACACAAGGGATGGGAACAAGAGGTCATCAGTGGGGTAGAAGATGAGCCTTCAGGGGGCCACACATGGGTAGGCCAATGCACTCAAAAGAAAAAAAAATGGGGGGAGCAAAAGATTTAAGAGCTAGATGAGGATTGCCTTTAGACAGGACCTCCACATAAGTGAACTACAATTTGGTAAGGCAAGATTTAAGCATGGAAGGCATTTAAGGTTTTCCTGCATCTCCTATTCTCACCAAAACATCAACACATTAGTGACAACTAATGCATGAATATATTCTTTCTAATCCATATATCCATGTAAAACTGACTAAGGTTCCTTCAATTCAAAGTGAGAGGAGTGAAATATTGTAGAGATAACTAATGATTGAAGAATGAAACGAAGGATGCAAAATAACGAATCATAAACAAAACCTCAATAAAAGGAAAAGAAAAGAAAACTAAACTCAAAATTCATATTGATACAAAAGCAAAACAAAGCACAAAAACATAGAAAGCAAAGGAATTGATTTTATTATTATTATTAGTTGTTTTTTATGTACAAACTTAATAATTCAAGACCCTTTATGATCACATAGGATGAAACTCAACATAGAGGAAATAGTCTTGAATCTTACGTATGGGGTTTAAGGGTTGTTGGATGGAAATCAAGCAAGGATAGTCATCTTGCCAACCAACAAGTGTGTGTGGCAATGACAATGACTTAACTAGAAGCCAAAAATATTGTTGGCCATGTCAGATGACATGCCAACCAACAAGTGTGTGTTGACAATCATATGCAATACTGGATAAACAAAAAGAGACATGCACGATATACCCAAGGATTACATTAAGAAATTTATTAGGGTAATATTGAACATCATTAAAATTAAAAAGCACCTTAAGCATTTTAGATATTTCAAGTTCAATCAGAATAGTTGGAAAGGCATCCCTAGGGTTGAAGATAGTAATTTAATGTTCAAGTTCACTGAAGAAGGTCTCATCATCTGTATCAATAAAGCATGAGGCCATTTCAAAATCAAGAGGGGAGATTTCCTTTTCAATCTCATTAAATAAAGACTCATATTTTTCCATGTCATGATGGGGGTTTTCACAAGCAAGGCTTGACTCTTTACAAGTAAGGACTTCCTTTGGGGGATCATTAAAGAATGGGTTATCATTAATATCCAAGAAGAGAAAGGAATTCTCAAGATCGGAAGTGGAAACTTCTTTATTAGTGTCTGAAAATAAATATTGGTCATGCAAATTAGGAAGGGTATCCTCATCACTAGGATTCAACCCTTATTTATCATAATCACCATGAGTAAAATTGTTGGAAGGATAAAGAAGGTCAACGTTGGCTCGAGATTCATGGTTTTCATGGTACCCATGAAACTTGGGATCTTCTTGAAAGAATGAGTCGTCAAATGGGAAGAATTGACATGGGGTTTTTGAGTCAACCAGGCATGTAAAAATTATGGTGTATATTTGCAACTGCTCATGAAGTTTTAATCAAAATCACAAGACATAAACCTACGCTACTGCTCTGCGAAATTCTATTCACAATTTATAATGTCAATCACAAACATGCAATGAGAAATGACACACATGCACACAATATTATTTTCTAGGGGAAAACAATTTGCTAAAAACCACTTGTCTACTTGCATTAGTATGATGAATAAAGATGTATCACAATTTCTTTGCTCAACTTAGCACAACCTACAAGTGAATAACCTATCTCTATGCTCATTGAGAATATTTGACCCAGATTTAGTCAATTTCAACCTCTTCTTGAGCCCCTATTTCTTTGCACAATTCCTTGAGAAATTAGGCCCCTATTATTTAGGAATTTCTCTAAAATGGATTGGGCAATTCCTAAGTTTGATAATCTAACTGCATGCAACACCTGTACACTCAAGATTAGTCTACAACTGATGTTACACTGCCTTGGAATCTCCACCACAACTGGGGAACTCGAATTCTCTGCATGCAATAGAAATTTTGTGTTGATTGATCAGTTAACTAGATGATCACTGAGTTAGAATGAAGTCTTACTGCACAATTGGCCTTCCACTAGTTCCTCCAATAGTTGGAACTAGTTTAACTGAAAAAAATTGAAATAATTAACTTTGATTGCTACAAATTAGAAACCACACATGCTTAACTGAATTCTAACTCCTCCAACTCGAATTACTGAGTAAACTGGGTGACATAAGCCATGTCACACAAGTTAACTGCATCCAAGTTGTCTGCTGATATGGAAATTCGAATTTTCTCAACTTAATCAAGGGAAAATCAAATTGAAAATTTCTTATTGTGTTTTTCAACACGCCCTCTTAGCAAGAAATGGATTATCAACCAACCCTATCATGCACCTGTGGAGCTTGAACTTCCCTTTTGACAATGCCTTTGTCAAAATGTCATCATCTTATTCCTCTATCAGAATGTATTGTAGCAACATTATTCGCATCTGCACATAGTCCCGTAAATGGTGATACAAGATATCTATATCCTTGGATCGATCATGAAATACAAGATAATCAGAGAGCTTGATGCAACTCTGATTATCACAGTATATCACAATTGCATCCATCATCTAACCAAATAGTCCAACAAGTATCTTTCTCATCGAGATCGCCTTACCTTCTGCTTGACTTGCAATCATGTATTCTGCTTCTTTTGAGTTGAGTTCCACATATCTTTGCTTCTTGATCTACCAGGAAACAAGTACAGACCCAACACTAAAAATTCAACCTAATGTACACTTTTAGTCTAATGGACTCCCCATCCAATTTGCATCTGTGAAGCCACACAGATTCACTCCCTCTGTTTGTCCATACCATAGTCCAAATTAGGTAGTGCCTCTGAGTAACTGTGAAACATGCTTAGCTACCTTCCAAAATAATTTGGTTGGCCTAACCATAGCTTGACTCGATTGGTTGAATTTATAACACATATCTAGTCATATGTTCACAAGATACATTAGTGAACCCACTAGCTATTGATAAATGGTAGCATCCATTTTTTCACTTAAAGTGGCATCCTCCTTCAATCAATTGGTAGCTAGAGGTGTCTCCATGGGTTCGCAACTCTCCATGTAGAGCTTCTGTAGTATCTCATTTTCATACTTTCCTTGAGAGAAAAACATTTCCCCATCACCTTGCCATACTTCCAACTCGAGAAAGTAGCGCATGAGACCCATTTCCTTCATTTCAAATTCCCTTGCAAGGTCTAATCAGTTTCTCATCCCTACCTAAAATTAAATCATCAATATATAAGACAACAATAAGAAATTTACCTTCTACCAAGATATGATAGAGGTTTGTATATGCTTCGCTTTTTTTGAAGCCCAAACTAGTGAGATAACTATTGATCCTAGTGTACCAAGCATAGGGTGCTTGTTTGAGAGTGTATAACGCTCACTTGAGTCTGCACACATGAGACTCCCAATAAAATGTCTAAAAACCTTTTGGTTTCTTGATGTACACCTCCTCCTCACTAACTCCATTGAGAAATCTTGTTTCTACATCCATCTGGTGGACCTTCCACCCCATCTATGCATCCAGTGCAAAAATTGATCTAATGGATCAATACCTTGCTATAGGAGAAAAGGTTTCCTCATAGTCAGTTCCATCTACTTGAGAGTAACCCTTGGCCACAAATATGACCTTATAATTCTCTATGCTTATGTTTGCTACCTGCTTCACCTTGAAGATCCATCTTGAACCCACTATTGATTTATCTATTGGCCTTGGTACGAGTTCCCAAATATTGTTCTTTATAATGGTTTGTATTCCTCCACCAATGCATCAACCCATATAGGTTTCTCTTCTGCTTCCTCAAAAGAGGATGGCTCAGTCTCTACAAGCTCAGTCATTAGAGCCATGTAGCTAGTGTATCGATCAGTTGACCTCCTCTTCTTGCACAAATTTGAAGGAGCTCCCACATTGTCCCTCGCATCCTACATAAGTCTATAAGGTTCCCTGGTTCTTTTCCTACCTTCTCTGTATGGTTCTTCTTGAGTGGATGTCTTCGCTCTCTGCTCCTCTACTTGTGGCTACTCCACAACTTCCCGAGGCTTCTCCTTTGGAGCTAAAAGCTCCTCTTCTGGTGGGATCTGAAGTTGTTATCGAGAAATCTAGTGTCTATGTAGAGCTGCTAGTCCCACTAAGACGGGTAGCTATCTTAGAAACAAACATATTAAAGTTACTTTCGTTTTCCTTTACGAGAAGTAGATAGGAGAGGAGCAAAG
>APFE030147121.1:40818-52665 GCA_000404065.3 Pinus taeda
AAAGTTACTAGCATATAACAACAACAAGTTATATGTCATGCTCATCAACAACATATAACCTAATCATCAATCTAACTATCATATAACAACAAAAAGTTAACCTATAACATACTCATCAACAACATATAACATAATGATCAAGTTATCTAACCTAAAACAACAATAACAAGGCATACAATCACAGGTTACTATCATTCATGACTATTTGACATATGTGCATATGGCTACACTAATCAACTAGCATCTATCATGTATGTAACCATAACATCAATAGAATGAAAGGCATACACATAACCATAATGCTCATAACAATCCTTAATCTACATACCTGCATGCCCAACATACAAACATGTATGACGACATGTTCTTGCCTCGAGGTCCAATGCTGTAACTTCACTTTAATGATCTGCATCTCCTGCTTTATCTCAACCAACATATCAACATCATAACAAACCACTATCATCACAACGATCTAATTGTATAAAATGAATTCACAATGCATGTCTAACCTACCATACGTGCATAACCATAACCATTTCAATGCATGCAAATATACACTGACACACATAACAATGCATATACACCCATACACTCATAACGACACATCCCACAACAACACCACCAACCTTCACATGATGACATCACTACAACCATGATCAATACCATGCAAATGCAACAAGCATATGGACTACAAACATAAGGAACACCTAAGCAACCGACATGAATGGATGACCAACACACCGTCCATCCAGTACGAGGGTTGAACCATGCTCTGATACCACTTTGTAACACCCTCCTCCCACATCTATCAAAGTAACTGACCAACTGGCATAAACATGTGATTAGAATTTACTATGACATGATTCGAGCTCCTAAGTCATGTTAAGGAAGTGGAACCGACGAAAACACACTATACAAACCTTCAACATCAGCAATACGACCCCTAGGAACCATCCCAACCTTTTTGCTAACCAACTCCTGGGTCCCATTGAGCCTTTAAGCTATTAATCCTTTGGATTCTCCCATGCTATGGGCATGCTAGCATCCATGAACTATTTCCAGCAGACTTGTGCCAGAGTCTAAGGAATTTAAGGCACTTTTCAAGCTTAGAATTCCAACCACTGCCCAAAACTTGTTGTAACTTTTGGAATCCATGAAGCACATTATGACAAGACTACTAAACAAAAAACTAACTCCAGTACTAAGCCTGACCATCTCCAACCGGGATTGAAATTTTGTTAAACACTTGGCATCAATGCAATCTACAGGTGTAAACAACAAATTTAAGCATAGGGGTATCATACTTATCTGAGATTCGCTATGAGGCATTACTTCCTTATGACATTAGCTACGTTCGCATATATTAGGTCATAGATACATTGTTCATTCATTTAAAAGTAAAAACATGAGGAGAGCCATACATAGCCACTGTCATAATACATGTGTATAACCAACATAATAACAATAGAAATACCAAGGAAACAATAGCCATATAATCCACATATAAACCAATATAATACTCATGAGATAACAAGGAGAAATAACCTCATATTAATGATGAAAAAGCCAACCCGGTATGGGACTACCACGTTCCACCTAACCATAGACATGGCTGAGCCAAATTTCTCTTCAACCAGTTATCCCCATGCCATATTCTAGGCATGAATGTGGGATCTCATAAAACAAATCAATCAAAACCAACCGGGGCTTATAGAGGCCAAACCACCTCAACCCATCAAACAATGATTCCACCTCATGGTCAAACATCACAAAACCATCATCAGATTGGTCTCTACCCAAGCCTTCTAGAGCTCCAGAGTGTTTGTTCCAACTCGACTTCCAAGACCAGTAACTCAAGCCACAACTGCAGCCGAGCTTCTAGAGCGTTTTTCCAACCAAGGCTTCCAAGACTAGTAACTCAACCCACAACTGTCGCCAGGCTTCCAAAACATTTGTCCAACCAAGGCTTCCAATACTAGTAACTCAACCCACCAAGGGCTTCCAGAGCATTTTTCCAACCAAGTCTTTCAGGACTAGTAACCCAACCCAAATTGTTACAGGGCTTCCAACGCATTTTTCCAACCAAGGCTTCTAGGACTAGTAACTCAACCCAATCTGTTACAGGGATTCCAGAGCATTTGTCTAACCAAGGCTCCAGGAACTAATAAATCTATCTAGTCAAACTTTAGTCAACAGGATGCGCTAACCAAAAAGTCAACACTGGTCAAATAAACAGAATTACTCCTCCAAATCAGCTTGGTCAAACCCAATTAATTTAGCCTCCAACAACACTCCAAATCAGCCCAAAAAAGTCTTGAAGAAATCAATCAAACTTGGTCAACGCACAATCAAACTTGAGGTCAAATTTGCTGCAGTCAACACTGGTCAAACAACACAGAAAATATCGGTTTTTGTGCCCAAATATGTGGCTTTCCAAAACAAATATATTCCCACAAAAATCATAGTCAAACAAGGTCAAACACTACCTAGTCAATGCTAGTCAAACTTGCTGCAACTTGGTCAATGTTAGCAAACAAAAATTGTAGTCAACACTTCACATGTGTGGAGGAGAAGAATGCTGTCTGAAATTCGTATGACCCAATCAAATGAGGAGAGAGAGAGATATGTGTGAGATGATTGATGTCCAAATGAGGTATATGCTCCTTCTATTTATATGGAACGATGAGGGTAAGAGACATGACGTTTGGGCTTCTCGAGCCTACATTAGATTGCTGGCCAACCTTGACAATTTGTCCATAAAAGAAATAAATTCATAATTCCATTTTTACATGTCAGAATTAGATGATATTTAGATCAATCCTACACCTCTTGGAAAGAGGAATCCAACAAAAATATCATCTCCATCATATGAGCTATCCAAGGTTGAGTTTGGCCCTAGTTTCCAAATTTAACAATAATCCATGCATGACGAACGTGCTGGTCCATAGGGCTTCTCATATTAAGTAAAAGTTCCAAGACACATGTATATAATTAACATCACTAGCTCCAATAGTTGAGCATTGGATCCACTCCTTTCTCCTTGAAAGAACTATCTTATCTCTCTAATGCCTTGCGTGAGGAGCCAAGGTGAAAAGTCCCTTTCTCTTACAATGAGGGTGTATATATAACGAAGACGTGATGCTTCACCTTCCTTGTGACCCTTTGACTACCCTCATGACTGTTTGACTTCCTATGACTTTTTTTTTTTATGTTACATGACTTTTCATATTTTGAATGTGTCCTTTGGACTTCCACTTTACAATACATTTTGAATAGGTAATTACATAATCCACAATAATGATGAGGCATATGATGACTTGTGACAAGACATGACATGACATTGATGAAATGAACTACATGATGATGTGACAGTGCCAAGCTATCCTTCTTGCTGCTTATTTCTTTGTATCTTCTTGAAAATATGGTACATTTTTTTCTTCTTCCTCATCCTTATGACTTGACGATGAGGAGACTTCCATGTGACCTTGATCTTCATCTTATGTTAGAGTTCGGTGTTCCTTTGTCTTCTCGCCTGATGACTATCTTATTTCTTTAGCTCCATATGTGTCTTCTAGCATGTCCTCCTTCTCCATCTCCCTTTTCACCATATTTCCATAACATGATAGATTAAATGTGTTTGCAATCCACTCATGATAAGATGATATCATTATGATAAACCCCTAATCTAAGATGGTGCATATTGATCCACCAGCTAAGTGAGAACTGGATGTCAGGTTGGGGAAGAGGCTCAGTAACTATGCAATTGCGAAGTTCAGGAAATCAGGGGTGAGATTGAGCCTTGAGATTGCGTAATGTGTAGTTTAGGCTAGGTTGAGGAAGAAAAATGCGCAGTCTGGGAGCTCAGGGTGATAGGCTGAGGGAATAGGCACTAGACCAGCCTATTGTGTAGTTCAGGAGGAGAGAATAGCCAAAGTGATTGTACAATTACGTAGTTCAAGAGCTCAAGCTAAGGCCTGAGATTTGAGACTGTGCAATGCATAGTTCAGGCAGGAATGGGGAGAAAAACTGTGCAATTCCTTGACTCAGTGAGCTTAATTGCGGGGTTTTGCACTGCTTGGGAAAACTGCACAGTTCTTGGAGGTAGAGGGAGCTGGGCCATCACACAATTGCATAGTTCAAGAGCTCAAGGATGAGATTGAGGCTATAGACTATGTAATGTGCAATTAAGGTCAGGATGGGAGGATGAATTACGCAATTCTAGGAGGCAAGGTCGGGCTTGAGCACTAAAGTTGTGAAGTGCACAATTTTTGGATTGAGCACTAAATTTGCAAAATGCGCAGTTCTGGGCTTGAGCATTGAGGTTTCAAAATGTGCATTTCTAGGCTTAAGCATCGAAGTTTTGAAATGCATAGTTCTAGAGGGCTAGATGAGGCTAGGTTGCTGATAAATTTTCAAACTTTGGCTAAGTGTGGGACCGAAGATACTGTTGTGAAAAATGCTATGATTTGACTGTGATCACGCACTTGCGAAAATATGAAAACACAACAACATAGATCATCTAGAACATGTTAACAATATATTTCCCTCAATGTGACAATTTTTATGATAAGTGCGACACTAAAGGTACACTTTGCAACGACCGTGATGACACTTATGCGACAATGCGTAAAATTTGGGAATGAGTGTGACTGATGTTTACATGGTTATACCAACTCATTCTCACAAACATAACCCATTGAAACCACCAGAATGAGCATGCATACGTTGCGCGGCAGCTAACATGCAAAAGACACCAATTGCTAAAGTGCGAACGACTCTTGCGATATGTGAACGACAGTGAAAGTAACACATGCCAGAGAAAAGATAACGTTAAAACTACTCTAATTAGAGTGAAGGAAAGTGAAAGTGACAATTAGAAACATGAAATTGGCACTCGCGAAAATAAAGGTGCGAGAAGGCGACAATTTGCAAAACTAACCGAAATGGAAGAACGACCGTAGCTAGATTGTGATAAATTATCATTGTCAGTGCACACTGAATATCGACATGGATTGGACATCACATAGGCATAGTCATGATGGAATGTGCTATGCTTGTCTAAGCTTGCATAAAAGGATGCAGTCATGAACTTTTTGCGGATTGAACATGTGTGAGCAAGTGACTTCGACAGTTTTGATCCAAGCAGGGAACTCAAAAGAATCATCCAACCGTGAAGTGAATATGGAATGAATAATCAAAAGATCCACAGTAGGCTCCAAAATTCATGTCTACACAAAATTTTGGAGGGTGTTCATTGTAGCGACAACGCTTGGCAACACACTAGTGGAACTCCAACTTCTCTACCTTGGTCAATTCTTTCGTGGAGGGTCTAGTTCTCCAGGAAGTATTGATTCATCATTGAGATTGTTGTGGCTTCATAACTTACTCCGTGCATAAACTTAGTCCCCTTCATTCCTTTCCTTGATTAAACACAAACAAAAGATCAATGTTCACACAATGTTTTGAATTAGGATAGGGTAATGAAGTTTGCAAGGTTTATATTTTTAGAGTATAGTTTTTCATCGCCTGTGTTGCTTTGTTGGCAATAGGCCTGGACAGTACCCTGACATAGTCACTTCAGGGACACAAACATTTCTCCTTTGCCAGCGAGCCTGGACAATAACCCGAAGGAGTTTCTTTCTTCACCTCTCTGCGCAGGAAGCGTTTCTCTTCTTTTGTCGTTATTTATTTATTTATATAGGACTGTGCATCGACACTTATTTATTTCATGGGTGGAAGATTGATCCTGACTTATTGAGAGTAAGAGAGGTTGTCCCTTCAGATAAGCATATATAAGACTCTTGATATTGGTTTACTCATTTAGATTTTCCCCTTGTCCTTCTCTACTTAATTGGATCAACTTGAAACACTGAAACATAAAAACCTGAGTGTAGGCATGAGGTTTCTAAAATAGACATGGAGTTCATGGCTCGAAATAAGGCTTTCTTAATGCAAGGATCATATTTTCCGTCAGAACATCATCGACCAAAAGATGTAACATAGACAAGGAAGAAGGTCAAAGAGTTAGCCAAATGTTGTAGTGTTACAAAGTCCTTTTCTATTTTTCCACATTCCCTTTCGGGCCAACAAAGCATATCTATGCAAGGTCTTACTGATGGAACAAAAAAAGAAAAAGGAAAATACAACAAGAAATCAAAACCGAAGCACAAGCAAAAGAGTCTAAACTGAAACATAATGCAAGATTTAAGTAAGAAGACAAGAGAGACTAAGGACAAGATGAGTGCAAGAGAGGAAAAAATAGGATGTAGCTAATCGTACTCCTAACCTAACAACTAGAAAGTCAGGGTCACGTATAATGGAATTTCCAACAAAGCCACTGTAGTTGTTCCCGACCTGCAATGAAAAAGATACGATCAATTAAAATAGATATAAAGTAATATGCAACAAAAAAAATAAGAACTTGAATAACTTGCACAAAAATCTGAAGGTCTCGCCTGTGAGCAGAAAGATAGGCCATAACCACTACTTCTAACCAGTTTACATTCTTACCCTTTCAACAAGAACCATCATTCAATAGACCTCAGAAGCTTCTTGCGAATGTGTCTTCATCTACATTGAACTCTTTAGTAAGCATGAGGAAAGATTGAAACTTGTTATTTGCGTCAGAGCTTTTTAGGAAAGTTTCCTGCAACCATTCAACGATTGGATCGTACAATTCATGACAACCCTGAAATATTTGAAAATATGAATTCTCATTTAGAGGCATAGGATTAAAATGAGAATCTCATGAGGTAAAATAAATATGATCAAATTCAGCATGCGTGTTAGGACATTGAGGATTTGACATAACCATTTGTGATGAAAAAATGCCTCATTCGCTTGACAAGTACCTGGATAGTGAGATGTAAAATCATGAAAATCAAGGGATGTAAAATGATTGTCATTGGATGTGTTGATGGGAAAATAGTGAGTTGAACGATGGCCATCAAAAATAAAATCATGATCAAATAGGCCGATTAAAGCATTAGATTCCTAGCTTGTAATTACCAAAGATAAATCAATTTGAACAATGTCACAAATGCTTTGCATAATAGAATCATCTTCCTCACATGATGAGTGTAATAAACCAGTTTCTTGTAACTAGTTACACACTGTACTAGCATTGTAATAATCAAAAGGAGTAAGAAGAAATGCTAGTAATCTCACCACCTTGTGTTAATTGAGAATTTAACTCATCAGATGAAGAACTTGAAGAGCATGGAGTATCCTTGTCGCAAGTAAATGCATCACAAACGATAAAGCACAAGGGATAGTGAGATGAAGAGGAAGTTTCGATAAGGACATCTTCTTTGGCCAAATTAGATTCTAGATCTAAATTAAAGACTTTGTGGGAAACCAGAAGATTAGATGATGCACTTGGGTGTTCATCATCACTCATATAATAGAATTATCACCATCAAAATTATTTTTTCCGAATGCTACAGATTGATCAAAAGAATTGATGACAATTGATTCATTACTGAGATTAGTAGATTGAAAATCATCCAAGAATGGAAGAAAATATATTCACATGAAGGGTTTTGGAAAATAGAAAAAATATTGAAATCATCTTCACCTTCCTAATCCTCTTCCCTTGTAATGTGATTGCCTTGTACCTGATCGCAATTTGAACCAACAACTCAAAAATCAAGAGAGTGTGAAAAACTAGTTGGTGGAGTAGGTTGATTTGGCGGATCACAGTACAAAGAGTCATGGCATGTAGATGATAGACGATAGCATAAATCCAGATCATATTCAAGACTAGAGTTATGAATAATAACATCATCTTGTGGAATGAAGAAGTTAGTCTTCACCATGGGCTTCATGTGCTATTCTGGGATTTCCTCCATTGAATCTCAGTCATGACAAGCGAAAGAAGAATGCGAAGATGGATTAGGAATTTGATTTGCAGATTCCCCAACTTTATTATCATCATATAAAGACAACCTCATTGGATCTGGAAAATGATGAGGAAAAAGAAATAAAGTAGCAGTAAACTCCACCTCCGAAATTAGAGGTGTCTCATGATTCACAAGAGTTAGCGAAGTAGAAAAATCATGGGGTTCTGGTTCACCGTGTAAAGGGATAAGAACCAAGTTCTCAAACTATTGTTTTAAGAAATTTGATCCATATATTCTTTAGGAAATTCATTATAAAGGTGAAGGAATCAACCAGAAAAATCCTCAACTAATCCATTAGGCTCCATTCTTAAGTGATTGATTCTTTTACAAACATCTCGGTAATTATACCTATCAAAGGCTTGATAAATATCCTTGAGGAAATGATGGAAAGAATGGATGGAGTCAGTTGGTAAGGCATGTCATAATTGATTAACACAACCTTCAAGGGTGAGGAAGAACACACAAGCAAACTCTTCATCGCTGATTTTGTAAGATTCAAAATTTTTTAGAAAATCAGAAATGTGCACTGTTATGGATGTTCCATCCTCACCATCAAACTTCAACTGAGACAAATGATAGAGAGGATAATAGGGGATTGAAAATTTATAAATGGATAAATTAGAGAAACACCCCAAGAATAAGATTTAAGGATGAGCCATCTGAGATTAGAGGTTCAAAATAAACTCAATGAGCACAAATTGTCATTTGGCCCTCCTTCTAGTGTCAGTTTTTGATGGTGCTAAAAATTTGTCAACCAAGGGGTCTCCCCGATGTGAAATCCAAATTAGATCTCACACCATTTGGAGTAGGAACCCCATCAAAAATATGACCTGGTTTCCAGTTATCTTAAAGATATGCCTTGGCTCTAACTCTCAACGAGAGAAAGGAATGAAAATATGCCTTCTAAAAGCAAGGGGGTGTGCCTGGTGAATGTTCAATTGTATGTGTGTCAAATTTCTTTCACCTCGGAGGGGAGGAAAAGTGAGCCTATAAGAGAAAGGTAGTAGTACCACCTTAGTAGAGACACACATAAACTAGAAGGATCCGTACAAAATCAAGTAGAATAGTCCACAGAGATGTGACGATCAGTGTAACCAATGTAATGAGGAGAATCTGTCTAATATCCAGCAGAATAGTCCACGAGGATGAGATAACATAAAAAAAGTTACAACACATTCTCAATATGATAAGTACCAAAATAACTGAAAATTTTCAACTACTTTAGCACATATGATGAATTAAAAACATTCACAGATTAATCTTACAAATGTCCATCATCCATGCATGAATAACGTGCTAGCCCTTAGGCCTTCTTATATTAAGTAAAATTTCCAATACACATGTATATAATGAACACCACTAGCTCCAATAGTGGAGCATTGGAGCCACTTCCTTGCTCCTCAAAATAACTAGCTTATCTCTCTAATGCCTTGCGGAAGGAGCCAAGGTGAAACATCCCTTGCTCATACAATGCAGGTGCATATATAACCAAGAGGTGATGCTTCACCTTCATTGTGACTCTTTGACTACCCTCATGACTGTTTAAATTCCTATGGCTTTTCAACCTTACATGACTCTTAATATTCTGGATGTGTACTTTGGACTTCCACTTTACAATACATTTCAAACAGGTAATTACATAATCCACTGTTGAGAAATCAATTCTAGTAGAGTTAGGGTTAGATTTATCTTTCTTGATAATTACTTGTGAATTGCGTTGGCTTCTTTTACTTCTTTGTTATATTATATTTCATCAAGAAATTTCCAAATTATGTATGTATGAATATCACAAAACATAAGACACAAAATTTAGGCAATTTGCCAAGGAAAAACCCCTATTTAGGGGAAACCCAATCAACAATTCTTCCTTCAATAGTTTCATGAGATAATCCAAGAATCTTGAACTAAACAAAGACTTCCTCCACACCAAGTCATCCCTTTCTTCCTTCTTGGAGATGATAACCCTTCGATAACAACTTCGACCTAGCAGCAACAACTTGCAGTAGCATCTTCGACCTAAGAACTGTCAACAACAACAAAAAAATAACTTCAACCTGACAAGAGAGACTTTGATCTCCTAGAGGAATCCACCTGAGAGAGAGAGAGATAACCCAAAATTTATATTTTCTTACTTTCTCTTATTCTCCAATTTCACACTCATTTTGACTTCCTTCCTCACTTCACAATTTTCCAACTCTTTTTTTTGGATATCGAACTTGCTTCAGAGAAGTGAATTCTCCAAATAAATTCGAACTGTCTTGTATATAGCGCCTTCTAGTGAGGTCGAATTTCCCTTCTTGAAGTCAACTTGATCTCCTTGAGGCTAACTTGGTGTGGAGGTTACAAATAGCTTATTTGACTCAATATTAATTCTTTTTACATTATTCAAAAGCCTAAGAAGTGTCTCTTTAAATGGACAATGAATCTAATGAATCAGAATAAATCCTAGAAGTCCTCAATGGGGAGTTTGACCTAAAACATGATGACCCAAGCATGAAACCCATGCTTTAATATGTCATAATAATAATAATAATAATATATTATTTATTCTTTTGATAAACATATTTCATTGTGACTCAAATACATTTATGAAGATCGAACCTAGTTACATATTCCAACACTCCCTTTTAAATAGGGAGGTATTCATAAGTACAAGGAAGATCTCAAAACACAATAACCATGAAGAATTTAGGCACAAAAATTCCATGGACTAGATCCTTGACCAAGGAAATCTATCCAAGTTCCTCAGCCAATTTAGGCACTCACAATTCCATGGACTAGATTCCTGACTAGGGCAATCTATCCAGGTGGAACTAAGATGGACTAAAGCTTTCAACCTCTCTAGGTACCATAAGGCTTACTTGTTAACCATCAGCCCAGGGATCCAAGTGCGTATCCGAAGTCAGAGCTCTATGACCAATGCCACCCTCCCTACTTTGGGATCCAGACATCAACACAAAGTGCCGACCATATCTCCTCCGAGGAAATGTGCCTTACACACAAAGCCTCAACATTCCCGATTATTCCAATCAGTAGCAAATCCTCCCCGATCAAATAGATTGGTAACAAATCTCTCTTGTGTAACCAATATGCTATCAAACCTCTAAGAGATTTACTTGTACAAACACAACCCCAATCAATGACAAACTTTCAAATGTACATAAGTAAACACAAACCTCAGGGGTTTTTCAGACAACCAGATGTTTCTTCCCAATTTATCATAGTAGGACTTCCAAATGAATCTTGACAAAAGATTCCTTAATCATACATATTCATTTCCTACTTCACATGCAACAACATATTCTACAAATATATCCTGCTTTTCTTATCTCAACAGCTCCTCAAAATGCATTCTCCAGTTTCTTCTTTCAAGGTGTCCATCATGACTATGATATGCCCTCCCTCTCAACTAGGGATATTCCTTTAATCCAAGATCCCTATCAACTTAAGGGAGATTCCTTTCATCCAAGCTCCCTCTTAACTTAGGGAGATTCTTTTCATCCAACCTCCCTCCTAACTTAGGGAGCTAAACTTCTTTTCTAACGTTATCACTAAAAAATGACCACCTAGCCATTTCAACTGGGTGGATCGAAATACACCATGTAGATTTAATTTTACCATAGTAAAATCACTTTCATTGTGGAAAATAATGTAGTAAACCTCTTTTATTAAATTATTTTCTAATTTAAATAAAAAAACCCCATGAGAATAATTAGATAAATCATTATTTTTGTATTAAGGCTTCTGTGATCCATAATGAATTAAGCAAAGTCTTTCGGTAGAAATCACATAAGAGAATTTTTTGGCTAACATGTTTCGAACCAACAAGTGTGGTTCATTATCAGAACCAGATGAAGAGACAAACCATGGCAAAGGGTTAAATAGAGAGCAATGTAGAGACCAAAATTTCAAGTAACGACTATATTTGAACAATAATATTTAAATT
>APFE030147121.1:71009-109091 GCA_000404065.3 Pinus taeda
TTTGGGTAAATTGGTACATCAATTTCCCGGGGTCGTAACTTTGGCATACGATCTCCGTTTGACGCGTACGATAGCTCATTAGAAAGATCTATCCGAGAACTACCACTTTGGGAAGGGCAACATTGGTCCATGGACCCATGTCCAAAAAACGTCGTTTAGGGCCTCAAAACGGCTCCGGAAGTTTAGGACCCGAAAAAACTGCTAAAAATAGTAAATTGTGCTACAATTACGAAAACTGAAAAACTAAAAAAGACAGTTGCGGGGGTCCAAATGGGATAGGTGGGTGGCCACCAACATCCACCTGGATCATTATTTGAGCCAATTTGATTAAATCATCTACAGTTGAAGGAGGAGGTGTTGTAGAGGAGGATGTTCCTTCCGTTATAGCTGCTGTAGGAATCCCTGTTTGAAGTAGTGATGCAATAGGCACTACATCAAGAGGAACCATAGCAAGTTGAGAACTCTGTTCTTTCTCTTTGATCAACTTATCCATCTTTGCCTCCATTTCCTTAATTTGTGCACTTTGTTCCACAAGTAGTGTTGGATGTGGAGCCTGATTATCTTCTTTATTCAGAGGTATCGCTGCATTGGACCCCAGTTCGTAATGTGGCAGCAACGCCGTCCGTAATATTTGCACTGCAAGGGGGGTCCAGGGGGGATGACAACGATCTTTAGGAGCCCCCCACTGGTGGGGGATCAAGGGCAGTGCCCCTGAAGCTAAAAATAGATGTAAAATTTCCTTGTAAAATGTTGTAATTTCATAGTCAATTTGGGTAGTTCATTAGGTGGAGATCTGACGGTAGAAGTTATGTTTAATTTAGGTTTTTTTTCCCTAGAAGGCAACCCCTCGCTATATATGAGGGAATTGTATTGCATCTATGTAGATCGGTATTCTGAGCGAGAAAGAGATAGGAGATTAAGCGAGAGAGCAGAGGGAATTACATCGGATCTGCTGTCGGTTGTATCTCTTCAGTTTGCTGGATAATATAAAAGGAAGGACTGGCTGTTTCTCCGTGGACGTAGCCAAATTGGGTGAACCCCATATATCTGTGTCTCTCTTGTTTTATGTGTTTTTTGTGTTTATATTTCTGCAATATTTTATGTTTTCCATTGCTTAGTAATATATAATTTTCTAATAGCTAGTATCAGAGCCAAAGGTTTATTTAGCTGATAAACTCGCAGGAGAAGGGTTCCTGGTTCGAGTGGGAGCAATGGTGGAAGATGGTAGGTTTAGGGTCGAAAAATTTAACGGCCAAAACTACTAGCTCTGGAAGATGAAAATGGAAGATTATTTGTACCAGAAAGATCTATACCAACCATTGATAGGAAAGACAAAGAAGATGATGAGGATGACAGACACAGAATGGGATATTCTCGACAGAAAGGCAATTGGAACAATACAGCTGTGCCTAGCAGCGTTGGTAGCCTTTAATATTTCAAAGGAAACGACAACCGAGGTTTTAATGTCAGCATTGGCCAAACTATATGAAAAACCCTCGGCCTCAAATAAGGTATTTATTATGAAGCATTTATTTAATATGAAGATATTAGAAGGTGGATCTGTTGCTGATCACTTAAATGAATTTAATACAGTTACCAGCCAGTTAAGTTTTGTAGTGGTAAATTTTGATGATGAAGTTAGGGATTTGTTATTTCTATGCTCATTTCTAGAAATTTGGAATGGTTTAGTTATGGCCATTAGTAAATTTGTCTCTAGATATAGTACTTTAAAGTTTGATGATGTTGTCGGTGCAATCCTTAGCGAGGAAATGTGATGGAAAAGCTCCGGTGAGACATTAGGTAATGCTTTGATTGCAGAGACTAGGGGAAGAAAAATGGAAAGAGGAAAGCGCCTAGGATATCGTAGTAAGTCAAGGAAAGGTAGATCCAAGTCCAGATCGGGGATAGTGTGCTAGAAATGAGAGAAGAAAGGACACCTGAAGAAAGACTGCAAGTCTCAGAAGGGAAAAGAAGGAGACACGCAAAAAGAAAACAATCATGAAACAAATGTGGTAGGTGATGTGTTGCAAGATGCTTTGATTATTTAATTATAAAATATTATTGATGCATGGGTGGTAGATTTAGGGGCCTCATTCCATGCCACACCTGATAGGAAACATTTTCATGATTACGTTCAAGGAGATTTTGGACAGGTTCGATTGGGTGATGATAAACCCTGTAAAATTATTGGAATATGTACAATTTTCATAAAACAACAGAATGGAAATCAATGGCTATTGAAGGAGGTAAGGCGTGTTCCAAAGCTGAAGAAAAATCTGATTTTAATGGGCCAATTGGGAGGTGAAGGTTGTGTAACTACTTTTACATATAAAACCTGGAAGGTCACTAAAGGAGCCCTGGTAATAGCAAAAGGAGAAAAGGTTGGCACATTGTATTTATGCAATGGTGCTTTTAATTCTATTAATGCTTTAACCTCTACAAGAGAAGATACGACATTGTGGAATCATAGGCTCGGGCACATGAGTGAGAAGGGGATGCAGATTCTTCACTCAAGATTTTTTTTGCCAATTTTGAAGCATGTTGATTTAAAATTCTGTGAGAATTGTGTATATGGAAAACATAAGAGAGTCAAATTCCTCAGAGTTGGGAAAGAAAAGAAGAGAGAAAAATTAGATCTTGTGCATACAAATGTATGGGGACCTGCTCAGGTATCATCTCTCAGTGGCTCTTGTTATTATGTTACTTTTATTGACGATGCAACAAAAAAAAACTAGATTTATTGTATTCGAAATAAATCTGATGTATTTGATACTTTCAAGAAATGGAAATCCTTGGTTGAAAATGAGACAGGAAAAAAGGGTTGAAGTGTCTTAGATCAGACAATGGAGGTGAATATCACAACAAAGTGTTTGATAGGTACTATTTAGAGAATGGAATTTGCAGAGAGAAGACAGTTCCAGGAACACCACAAAAAAATGGTGTGTCAAAAAGGATGAACAAAACAATCATGGAGCGTGCAAGGTGCATGAGATTACATGCAGGATTGCCTTTACAATTTTGGGCAAATGTTGTAGATACTTTTGTTTATCTAATAAATGCAGGGCCTTCAAGTTCCTTGGATGTTGGTATTCCAGAGGAGGCATGGACATGTGAAAAGGTAAGCTACTCATTTTTAAAGACTTTTGGTTGTGAAGCCTTTATCCACATTAATAAGAAAATAGAACAAATCTTGAGGAAAAATCAAAGAAATGTACCTTTATTGGATATGGTGTTAATGATTTTGGTTACCACTTTTATGGTTATGAAAAACACAAAATCATTAGGAGTAGAGATGTCATATTCAATGAAAAGGTTTTGTATAAGGATCAGATGCAGGAAAACAAACAGGAAAAAGAAAACAGAGAATACACAGAGCTTTATGAGATCATAGAAAAAGTGAAGTTGCTTGAGAATCACAATTATCAATAGCCAAAACAACAACAACAAGCAAAATAGGAACAAGCACCTCAAACGCCTGAAAGTGGTGTTAGGAGATCTACCAAGGTAAGTAGACCCCTTGAACGATACTCTCCTTCATTATATTATGTATTGTTGATTGATTCTGGTGAACCAAAATGTTATGATGAAGCAGTGTAGGTATAAACCAGGAAATAGTGGGAACAAGCCATGAAAGAAGATATGGACTCCTTAGCACATAACCGGATTTGGGACTTAGTCAGGTTGCCTGCAGGTAAAACAACATTGCAAAATAAATGGGTTTACAGGTAGAAGGAAGAAGATGAAGGTAAAAAAAGGTATAAAGCTAGACTTGTGGTGAAGGGGTTTGCATAGCAAAAGGGTATAGACTTTGATGATATATTTTCTTTTGTTTTTAAAAGGAATTCAATTAGAACTATTTTAAGTCTAGTAGCAGCTGAAGATTTGCATCTTGAGTAGTTAGATGTAAAGACAACCTTTCTCCATAGGGATTTGGAGGAAGATATATATATGCAGCAACCACAAGGATATGAGGTAAAAGGGAAGGAGAAACTAGTTTACATAGAAAAGGTGTTGAAAAAATTTCATATGAAAAATGCAAAACCCGTTAGTATACCTTTGGCTAGCCATTTCAAACTAAGGAGGCGTGTCCCAAGACTCAGGAAGAAATGACTTATATGTCTAAAGTTCCATATGCATCAACAGTTGGAAGCTTAATGTATGAAATGGTTTGCACAAGGCCTGATATTTCACATGCAGTGGGAGTTGTAAGCAAGTACATGAACAATTTAGGAAAATAACATTGGATGGTGGTGAATTGGATTCTCAGGTATTTGAGAGGTACCACAAATTAAGCATTATGCTTTGGTGGTTCAAACAATGCTCTACATGGATATGTTGATGCATATATGGCACGTGATAGAGATAACAAGAGGAGCAAAACAGGGTATGTGTTTATTGTAGGTGGAACAATTGTCAGTTGGGTTTCAAAACTGCAAAGTGTTTTTGCACTCTCATCAATGGAAGTAGAGTATGTTGCTGCTATAGAGGCTAGTAAAGAAATGATTTGGTTACAAATGTTTTTGGATGAATTGGGTAAGAAACAGGAGTTGGGCAGGTTATATAGTGACAGCCAGAGTGCCATACATCTTGCAAATAACTCTGCATTTCATTCCAAGATAAAACATATACATCTCAAGTATAATTTCATACGGTCAGTGTTGGAAGATGGATAGTTGAAGCTGGAAAAGATACACACTAGCAAGAATCCTGCAGATATGTTAACAAAATTTGTAACTAGGGAGAAACTGAGATTCTGATAAGTTTCAATTGGTCTTCAAGTATGATGAAGAAGATGAGAAACATCCAGGTCCAAAGTGGAGTCATTGTCCAGCAAATGAAGCATCGATCAAGTTGCTATACTGAGTCTTCAATTGGGAGATTGTTGGGTGTGGAGCTTGATTATCTTCTTTATTCAGAGGTATCACAGCATTGGACCCCAATTTTTAATGTGTGGTGGAAATGCCACCCATAATATTTGTGCTGCAAGGGGGGTCCAGGGGGGGATGACAACGATCTTTAGGAGCCCCCCACTAGCAGGGGATCAGGGGAAACGCCCCCGAAGCTAAAAATAGATGTAAAATTTGCTTGTAAAATGTTGTAATTTCATAATCAATCTAGGCCGTTCATTAGGTGGAGATCTGATGGTAGAAGTTATGTTTAATTTAGGGTTTTTTTCCCTAGAAGGCAACCCCTTGCTATATATGAGGGAATTGTATTGCATCTATGTAGATCGGTATTCTAAGTGAGAAAGCGAGAGGTGATTGAGTGAGAGAGCAGATGGAATTACAACAGATCTGCTATAGGTTGTATCTCTTCAGTTTGCTGGATAATATAAAAGGAAGGAATGGCTATTTCTCCGTGGACGTAGCCCAAATTGGGTGAACCCCGTATATCTGTGTCTCTCTTGTTTTATGTGTTTTATGTGTTTATATTTTTGCAATATTTTATTTGTTCCATTGCTCAGTAATATATAATTTTCTAACAAGTAGCTTTAACATTTCTTCTTTCTGTATCTCTGTTTCTCCTAATTCCTTTGCCCAGGGATCTTCAATGGCAGGAAACTTCAATTTATTCCTCAGGGATGCTATGTCAGCATTCTTATTTTTAATAATATCTTCCATGGCCTTCGAATTTCCTGGATCAAAGCCTGCTTTGATGACCATTTCCTCCAAACATTTAATTATGTTGTCTTTGGTCAGAGAGGAAATTTCTCCAGTTTGAGCTGTGATTGAACATTGTTCAAAGGCAACTGCAACTTAGAAGTAGTAAGGGAAATCTGTGCGAAGGTTGAATAAACCATTTCTCCTGTTTGCCTATGCATGTCCATTTAATCCAAAGGATGGACATCCTTTGCCTCAAACTCAAATGTGGTCTGCTTGAAATCAACTGCTGATTTAGGTTGAGGTACTTGTGCCTGTAAGAATGCCATATGCATTCTTCCTTTCTCTATGTCATAGGTCAAAATGAGCTTCTGTTGAATCGAGGAAGACTGTTTCTTGAATTAAGCGTAAATTTTATCATGGAGGGATTCATTCCTCTCTTTAATTTCTTTATACCTCTAGAATATGTCCAGCTGCCTCTGTTCTGTAAATGACTCTAGTGTATGAGGTGTTGTAGTTGGATTCTCTTTAGTGGTTGAGGATGATGGAGAGTTAGTTGTGCTGCTACCAAAATTTAAAGTATGTAGGCCAGAGAGTGCAATAGTACCCTATGCTTCCTCCAATGGTGGGAAATATACCTTGGAGCTTGTCTTCGTTTTATTGGAATAGATCTTGAATTCCTTGGGTGGGACTTCTGTAACTAAAGATGAGTCCTCCTCTCTTGGTCTTTTCTCAGTTTTGTCTCTAGGGGTAGGAGTCACTGAAGCGGTTTTGGACAACGCCTGCTCTTTAGCCTCCTGTAATGTGTTCTCTACCCAATCCTGTTGATTCATATATTTTTCGATCTCTGGTCTCTGGGTATGTACGTAGGGGTTTTTATTTTTTTCCAAACTCAACTTAGAAATTACCCCAAAGGGGTCATAAGACCATGTGAAGCTGAGGGGAAAATTCATCTGTTTTAGAAGGAGATATGCTTCCTCTCCTTCTGCTCTACTGTTACAGATAAATGACCCTATCTGTGTTTTGATTCTGAACTAGGAATTCTTTTTGGCTACCACAAAATGAATGTTATCTAATTGGATTATTTTCTTGATGTATTCCAGAGAAAATATCCTCATAAGAAGATATTTGGGCAGTTTATAGAGTGGAAGCTCAGAGCCATAAACCCTAATTTTTGTATAGTTTTGGTATAAATACCAATCTCCTATCTTCACCTGCTCACTGAGATGTAGCACCTTTTGAATATCTTCATTGATCCTAGGAATATGTTGGCCACTCAGCAAACAAGCTGCTGGATATATGAACCGATCTATAAAATATGTGAACCTGTACTCTTGTGATTTTTTAATGATAATTTAGGTCCAAAAGATTATGGATTGAGGCTCTCCTTTCTGATTGAGTTTCAAAACTGCAAAAGGAAACCTACCTGTTTGGAAGAAAATCTAAACATTCCTTCAGTTAGAAATTGAAGGAATTGTTCATGAATTACATCTGCAAGAAAGTGACGATAGTCAAATATGACTGACAATCCTTCTTCCATGGAAAGGGTGGAAAGAAAGCCTAAAATAGGCTCATCTACCCATTTATCTGAAAATTACCCAAGTAAGCAAGACAAGACAAATATGATCTATTTGGTTCTTTGGGAGAAAATAGAAGAGGGATAAGGGGGGTTTTTCTTGGGCAATTGAAAATATTCTAGCAGGAAGACTTAAAAAATCTTGGCTCTCTGGGGGAAAGTGAGTTTATGGTAAATTTGTTTAAGAAAATCAATTGAAAAGGGAGTCAAGGATTCAATGTGTGGGATCTTCAACATCTGGTTTATATTCTCAGGGATAATGGTGAAAAATATTTCACCATTAGGGAAAATGATGGCTCTTTTTCTTGAGGGATAAGAAACATGGAAATTTAGGAAGAATCCAGGGAAATAATAGGATTGAGGAAAAACAAACAGGGGTAGTCTAAATTGCTAGAGCCCAATTTCATCTGATTGGTCTAGATAGGTGTCTCAAAACCAACAATGTAATTCAAAGAGGTCGAATTAATACTGCATTTCGACGATTTTATAGTCTTTATCGGCTAAGGGAATGTGGTCTAAATCCATAGACAGAGAAAGCATCGAGTTTATCACAATGGCATCAATTTTGGTTTTGGGGGCCATCATGATAACAGGGTGGAATCAGAGAGGATGATAGTGCTGATTTTGTGAGAAAAAGAACTTGCATACAATTTTTTTATCAGCAATGGATGGGCAACTATGGTGAAGTAAAATTATAACTGTGGACATGAATGAATTCCTCTAGCCCGATAACGGGTCTAGCCACAACATATACATTCTATGGAAGATTTCCTTAGGTTAGAATCAATCAAGAGGGCCTACCTCTTGGTCACTTATCCTGCTTGATGATGTCCTCGCTTGCTCTCTCGAGTAATCTCTCGCTTCCTTCTTCAAGTTCCTGAAACAAGTAAACAACAACAACACACAAACATAATAATAGACAAATTTCAATTCAACCTACTTAATGAGTCAAGAAGCATTAAGACAAGAATATGTGATATTACAAAACATGTATGAAACAAATCGATAGTTACATATATTGATATCAAAGAGAGATTACAACCTTTCGTCTTGACGTCACAATGTTTCTCTGACAAGACCGGGTTCCCACACACTTCTGCTAGCATTCCATGATGGATTCAAACAACAATAGTTTAAAGGCTCTTCCCTCACACAACTATATGGCTACAACTAGTAATAGCTTGCTTTTCGAATCAAAATAGAATACTCACACTCATCCAACACTCTAACTATGACTAGTTTGTGCTGGGGAAGAAGGGAGGTTTATATAGGAATATGGATGGGATATGGATCCTCTTCTCATGGGAGAAGGACTTATCCCTTGAGGTAGTTCCATGATTATAGGGGAAAGGAGCCCAAACTATCATCATCGACCCCATCCAGCCAAACCATTTACTAGACTTCTGTTACGGAGCTTCTAGAGCTGGAAGCTTCAACTCTAATTTAAAAAACTTTCCATAACAGGACTGGCGCGACTGGAACATAGCTTAGTCACACTGATCGAAATGGGGAATAGTGATAATCTCTGCACATCAACACAGGGGAGATGCGGGGGAGACAAAGGTCATTAGCGTCGACTTTGTAAATTGGGCAAAACAGAAGTTTAAGGGGAAATGGTGCAAAAGGGAAATGATCTACTCATGAAGAGGGACATAATGGGAGTTTCTTCATGAAGGAAAAGCATGCAGAGTTCACTGTAGAGGTCCTCCAGGATCAAGGAACAGGGAGTACAGGGACAGTGACAAAATTTTGTTTAATAGATTCCCCCTAAAGTGTGAAGGCCGAGCCGGAGTGAGGGATGAAATGATTTATAAATCAGTGCAGGGAACCGGTCTGCCATTGGAAAACCTACAAGAAAGTACAAATACATATACATAAACTAAGATCTCTGTCAAATGATACATGAATCGTGGCATGGACGCATCCATCTAGAGAATGATCATGTAAATTGATCCTAGTATGGGTGTAGTCATCCATCAAAGAGGATCATAATGAAACCAAGGTATGGTCGCAACCATCCAATAATGAGAAGGATCACATATGATAACTCATGGTTTGGTCGCAGCCAGCCATCTGAAAGAGACATGCATATCATCATAACCATGTCACATCACTTCGCAACCTGGACTTTTGTGATCTGAGTCTAGGGTCTTGCACTCCAACACGACTCGATCAAAGTACAGATCCTAGCATGCGAATAGATGTGTTGGCATTGAACATGCTAGAAAGTCGCTTGATTACCGATCAATGATGTAAACTGTTAACAAGTGCGAGAGAAACCACCAATAATGACAATGGCTCTCAAGGTACTATCAACACAATTCACGGAATGTGAATATAGGAACTGGAGTCGAGCACTCGTGAAATCACTCGATCGAAAGCCAATGATGTGAACTTATCATTGAGCATGAAGAACTTGCCATTGATGCATGCAATCTCTAAGGTATTGGAACGGAGTCTCTCGATCAACTTCCTGGATAATGAGTTAACGTCGACGGAAAACGATCGTGTCGAAGGAGGGCCATAATGAATCCCACATCATCGACGCAAGACGAGAGGATGTAAAATGATTTTGGATGATACAGAGAATCAGAGGTAAGTGTAATCGCAGAAGTACAACTCTTGAACATATTAGCGACACAACTGGAATTTTGGTAGCTTTTGGATCCATGGGATTGGTGGTCATGATGACGTGGCAGAGATAAAATAGAAGGAAAAAATGAATAGCCTAAACCCAGGAAGGTCAACGATACAGAGGAGGATGTTCCAACCCGACACGAAGCAAAGAGTGTCATGTTCAAGAGTGAGTTGCCGACACAATTAATAGATTTCCAAAATTTTACCCCACCATTTTTGGCGAGTACCCTAATTATTTTTTAATCGCAAGCTTGAAGGGGATAGCATATGCTTGTACTGTAAGTTCATCCTTCAAACGAATTTGACCTAGTAAGTTTTACGAGCCTTAGGAAGGAGAAGCTCGTATTCGTCATGGTGACGAATCCGATGTCGTTTAATAGTTTAACGAGTATGAAAAAGGTGTAACTCAGTATCTTTTCATGTTTAAAGAGTTTGAAAAAGACACGTAAAAGAAAACTCCACATCGTCCCTTTTCATACATTTATGTCTCTCAAGCCTGAAAAGATAGAAAACAATACTTGAGAGAACCACTTGACCATTTCAGTCAAGGAGTACCTTTTTCGTAAATAATGCCTCCTAGCCTGAAAAAGGGGTAAAATTACACTGGGTGCATAACGTTTCACATCCGTTAATGAGTTTGAAATGATAAGGGCTTAGCCATATTTTCGTTTTTAAAGGGTTAGAAAAGAGCTGAAAGCGCACCCCCCATTTTTATTCTCTTTAATGAGTTAAAAAGGAAAAAAATACTCGGCAATGTTTTCATATGAGTTTAACGAGTCGAGAAAAAAGCTGAAATGTGACTCATCGTCATCGTCGAACATCCATCAGCTGTTTCTACACAAGTAGGGCAAGGTGTATTATCGAGTCCTTGAGGTAAAATAGGTAAAAAATATTCACAAAACCTGATATTTTCATGAAAAAATGAATAAAAAGGGGAAAAGTAAATATATTTTTACCATTTACCATTTTACCTCTGTAGTGAAGACTTTTTACCCACTTTTGCCCTAGTTTTTCTGGAGCAGATTATGGGAGATCCGGGAGGTCAATCGATGAGCCGTCAGTTCCAAGTAACATCTAAAGCTCTGAGCTCCATTTTCATGCTATTCATTTATGTTTTTAGCCATGTTTTTAGGATTTTTAGGGAGGTTTTTGAGAAATTTTTTCGCCCTCGACCGACGCGATTTCCGGGCACGGGATCGCGCCAGCCGAGGGTTATTTGCATAAACATCTGTGTCGACCAATTTGACTATTTCTAAAACAGGCACGCCGATGCCGTGGATAGGGCAAAACCATTTTTTTCTCAAGAACTTACTGTTAAAACTTGAATTTTATGTGTCAAAATTGATTATTGACTCAAATAAATGGCTTTTGCAAGAGAGAAATTGCTGAAAATGGTGGATTGGAAGGAAAGAGAACATGAAGAGGTTGACACCTAGGCATTGAATGATCCAAATTTCCTGGAGGCTTTGAGGGCTTGCGGGCTCCTCAAAATTTTCCTTACACCAGGGATGCGAGCCCAGCCCGAGATTTTTGTCATTGGGGACTAGGAGCTGGAGTTGACAACTTCATATATCTACTTCATCACTGCACTATCTCACAGAGGTGAGCTAGTGAGCGTGTATGGGTAACGTCTGGTTGGGGCAAGCATATCTTCCCTACTTGTCGAACATTGTCTTGAGGCCCTAAAATCCAAGAGTGGGAAGATAGAGATTTCTAGTGTGCATGATTTGACACTGAGGGTGCTTCTATTGACTATCAATAGAGTGGCGGGGTCCCAGGCAGAACATGAGACTAACAAGTCGAAGTTCCTTTATGCTATTGATTGCACAGCTCCTATGGTCTTCAACTGGGCAGAGGCCATGAAGATGAACATCAAGCGCTAGTTGTCCAAGGCCAAGGCGAGGAATCTGAAGCAATTTGGCTTCGGATCAATACTTGTGACCTTTTTCCTGGGACGAGTATCACTGTTCTAGTATCAGTTGACTGAGGTTGATCCTCTTGCGCCATGCGATTCACGGATGGCCCATTGGAGTTGTTTGATGCCTAGGATCATTGGGGGTCAGCATATGTCATACTGATCGACATTCTTCTGATGGCTATGATGACATAAGATCATCGTGGAGGAATGGCCGTACATCAACACTGATTTCTATTGAGACCCAGGTATGCCCTTACCAGATGGAGAGGACTTCGATGACGAAGGTACCAATCAAATTTTTTGATTTTGATGTTTTTTAATTGTTTTTGGTATATGCATGCTTAAAACGTTTCTCTTGTCTATGTAGATGTTGGACCAGAGCGGCCAACTGGGATGTCCTTGATAGCCAGGCGTGTCCCCCATCCTATTGATGCTATCGCCAATTATCTAGAAGGAAGTGATAACAAGGAGGATATCGTGAGGAACCTCGAGGGTTGACTCATGGTATCCTGGAGTATGCTCGGATAGGAGATATGCCTCAGCGGTACCAGAGGTGTTAGTGCCTAAATCTACCTCAGGCTGAGAAAGGTAGGATCTAGTGTAACATCAAACCATGCTTAACCTGGTAGCTAGCCCTACCAGGTCGGGAGAGGGCTCTCTCCTGGTCAATCTCAGCAAAAATATGATCAATAAGGGCTTGAGATGACTAATATGCTGACTGATTTTAGGCTAGGTATGTGTGTAAAAGTGTTTTATTGAATAAAATGATGTTTCCATTGGCTCAAATGGAAAGGCAGATTTTGGGTGTGAGGAACGAGGCTCATTTTTGCAGAGATCTCGATGGGGCAAGGTAGGCAACTGATTTTGGCACTTCAAGTTGAATGAGATGGAGAGATTAGACAGGTGATGAGTTGAAGAGGGCAATAAAACCCATGGATCCTCTTCAAACAGCTGAAAACATAAAAAACTAAAGCAAACCCTAGGTAGAGCACTGCAATTTCAATGGATTCTACGTTTACCCTTGTTTGAGTTAGTTAAGAAGAAACAATATAGATAATGTCATACATACACATAAGTAAATTCATAAATACAGAAGAAAGCGCTGTACCAAAACAAAAGGCCACATGAATCCCAAAGAGTGCTGCAAACCCTGGTCTCAATTCCTTAGCCAAAATGCTGATATGAGTATACAATGAAGCTCCTTGCTTTCTCAAAAGTCCAACCATGATAATGACTGAAAAATCACAAGCTATAGAAAAACCATAACTCATCCTAGCCTCTATGGGTCGAGCTCATAAGTTTAGGAGCTATTCCAACTAATTCTAAACTGAGAACTAGAAATTAGGCAGTGGAACAGCTTTCCTCTAGAAACTAGGGCACTGATTCATTCAGTTGCAAACTACTTTTTGATAGATGAATCTACCTCCATGAGTGAAGATTTGACATAATTACATCTAGATCCATTGATTTACATGAAATTACATCACAAGTTTGACCATAAGAAGGATAAAAAGTCAAACTGTCAAAAGCTAGGCGAAAAACAGAGCATTCTTGCTCAAACTGCGCAAAATTTACCCAATGCGTCGCGCTGGTTTCTCTATGTGTAGCACCTGTTTGGAGCCACTTTTTGAGGTTTTCCCAGTGTCAAAATTTTCTCCAAGTGTGCTTTTTGGAAAGGTCTTCCTGTCTACTTTCCAACCCAAGTGGAATTTTTGAATTTGGCCTCCATTTTCCCCTCCGAAATTCAGTTCTCCCAACACTGCTTCTTGTGTGTCAAAATAGGGGCCGTAAGGTCATTTTTTTGAGTGTTTTTGACCTTTTTGAGGGCTCAAATTCTGTCAAAATTTCTTGGCCATTGGTAGGCAAGCATATTTTTCCATGCCAAATCCAAAAATTCTGAGTATTTTTCATTTGGAGGCTCCTATCAAAAGCGAGCGCTAGGTGGCACGACACATACAACAGAAAACTCTGTTTTTTGTGCCAAAAATTCCAAAAATGCAAAAGTGTCCCAAATTTTTTGAAATTTGGGCTGAGTCTTCTCCATCATGCATTGTGTTGGGCTAAGGAAGCCTTAACCAAGATCTAAAGTTTATCGTGCTCCTTTCACCTCCTTGATGCCCTCTTCAATTTTGCCTTTAAGCTCCTGATTCTTGCCTTGCAAACTTTGTTTCTCGCCATGTAATGATAAGCCATATGCCTCAACAATGTCTTCTCCCTATTGGACTTCTACAACAATTTTTCTAAGTGGATATTGACTCTTTCAAGCCAAGATTCCCAATCGGCATTGATCTCTTGCTCAAGCGATGTGAATTTCACCTTCCTCCTTTTGGCAGCTTGGCGGCTTTCCCGAATGTTTTGCAACTCCATAATCGCTTGCTGATCCTCAAGCTACTTATTTCTTTGCTCCAGGTACTTTATTATCCACTTAGTCCTTTCCAAGTTGAGGGAAAAAGTATTGATATCCGCCTGTTTCTCCTAGATGACTTCTTTGAGATTTGAGTTTTGTGGGCCCACATTAGTATCATCACCCTCAATGAGAATGAAATCGGTCTCCTGCTCACCTGAAGGCCCCTCATCTTGTAATGGCCTCTTGCCTTTGTCCTGAACTTGCTGTGCTGACGAAGGAAGTGAGACCCCTTCTACCCCGGGTGGAGATAATACTCGCTTTGCTGCTGCAAACAACCGTCTAATGCCCTTTTGATAAGTGACGAACACCGGCATATTGACGGTCTGTGTCTCATGACCTTCCTGTTGATATGAAGGTCCACCTGTCTCATGTACGACCTCTAGAGGTCCTTGAGGATCTGTGAAAAACTCACGAGAAATGAAGTCCTCCCAAGTGATGCCCTACAAACCAAGCTGATGGACGCCCACAATTTTAATGAGAGCAAAATGATAAATACTGTTGAACTGCTGTTGAGGAGTCTTGTGTTATACTAGGGTGGTCATCTTCTCAATATTTCGGCACATGAAGTAGGGGAGATTGATCATTCTCACCCTGGTAAAATGAATCAACAACCTGATATGATAGGCATATAAACGAGAAAACCGGCCCTCACAGTTGAAATACTTCATTATCAGTTTCATCAAAGGAGCATAAGAATCTTTCAGGTACCGAAAAGGAAAAAATCTGTGGAGTTGTTGCAAATAACTGGGCTTGATGTATGGTTCATAATGTTGCTTGTCAATTTGCTACCTTTTGTTCCATTGCTCTCCAATATTAGGAATATCGGTTGCTAGAGAAATAGATTCTGGTGTTAAAGTGAATGTTACACCAGCTAGAGTGGCTTGACCATCATGTAAATGAAGCACAAACAAACGGGACAACTTATGATGATACTGTATTCTAGCAACCATTTCACAGAACTCATAGCAGGACTGGTGTTGGAAGCATGTGATGGCGAGAGGGCAGGCCTGTAGCTCAGCAAGGTTAGTGGGTTCCTCTTGTATATGTTTGCCATCTCTATGAGGCCTCTTGGTTACATGTACCTCTGTAGGAGAATCACTGTGTGTCTCCTATTCATGATCATATGAAGGATTAGACTCCATCTCTGCTAGTGGGTGTGTTTTCTTGATGAGAAGTAGGAGGTTTATGTTGTTTTTTTATTTTTATTTTTTGTCACTGAGGGAAAAGTATAGGAGGGACTATGGAGGGAGAGAGTATGAGGGATTTTGGAACTGTTAGGACAGGGTGTTGTTATGGAAACAAGGGATTAGGGAGTGAAATGTAAGTTTTAGGGAGAACAATTAGGGTTTGGGGATTTGTAGTTAGGATTTGGGAAATGGGAATTGGGGATAGGGATAGATGATTTTTTGGGAATATGGGAGTTAGGGAATGGGGGAATAAGCTGGGAGAAAATGAGTGAAGGAATGGAAAAATGGACTGGGCAGCCAAATGATAAATGCAAACCCTAAGCACTGTTTTCTTTGAGAAATGGCAAAGAAGTAGGGTTTGATTTTCTTCACATAACCACCATAAACCTTCAAGAAAAACTCCTTCACTAGCAATGAAGAAATCATGACTTAATTGCACAATGAAAGATTTGAGCGTTTTGGGTGATTTGAGGGAGTTTTGGAGCAAAACGGGCTTGGCAGCTCTATGCGCCGTGCCTCAAACCCAACGCGCCACGCCTCTGATTTTGCACAGTTTCTCTCCAATTTCACTTGTTTGCTCACACACGACCTTGCTTTGTTCACACTTTGTTCTTTGAATGCAAATGAGCCTTTCAATTGAGAAAAATGATTTATAACCAAGAGCTTTTAATTTTTGTTTCATAAAACACACTTTTACAATGTTTGGAATATGTCTTTATTTTTTAACTCTCTTTTTTAAGCTTTTCACTTTATTTGAACTTTTTGATGAAATGAATGACTTGTTTTTTGTTTGATTTGCAGGGGATTGGAGCTACTGAGGCTTGGGAAAGTGACCTGGGTTGCTGCTAGAGTGATTTACACATGAAAGAAATGAAATTACATCAATTTATACAATAAAACCTGAAATACTCTTTTTTTCCTTAAAACAGAGTTTTGAAGAAAAATACATCTCTGAGCACTTGATTATGAAATTTATTGGTACTGGAACCTCCTCATGTGCCTGCTGACTGTTATTGGACATTTTGAAAACCTATTTGATGAAACCCTAGACCTAATGAAAGTGAAACCCTAAAAATGACTCTTGGAATTTCAAAGACAAAAAGTGACTGCATATGATCTTGATGAACGGAAATGGGCCAACAGGTAAAGGACATGAGGGTAAATGTACAACAATCCACTACCATCAGATGATCCATGCTCCTAATGGAATGTAGTTGACTGAGTGAGACACCTAATATGCAATGCAACAAGAGGATTTGATCTCTGACAGAGGGATGAAGATACTGACACTAACAAGAGGCACACAGTGGGAGTCTCAGGTCAAATCCACCGACTGCTGAGTCGTGTCACACAAGTTGTCTCGTGCTATCATTACCACGATGCTGCGTAGTTCCTAGGTCCATCACTTACATATTTTTTGAGGTCTTCGTGCCACAGACGTACGAGGCCTGCGTGTCACTGATGTTATTATAGACACACATATTATTTTTTGGGTTCTGATGTATCAAACATTCTCTCTCTCTCTCACACACACATATATAAATTTTGTCTTTTCCTATCTATTATGGTACAAATGGTTTGTCTTATCTTTTACATGTTTTATAAATGTCTATCCAACATGTAATTAACTAATGCATCTGTCAATGCATTCATGCGTCTAGGAATATCATGATATGTAATATAATCAAAATGTCTTTCGAATAGATGGATACAGAGATACATTCATAATATTTGAGGGTTCCTGATGGAATATTTTCCATTGAGTTGAAGGACGACAAGATGTGAATCCAGGTTGACAACCAATTCCCTGACACCCAAGGTGACGTCTTCTGACAACAGTTCAATAACCGCACTGTATTCAACAATGTTGTTGGTTGTACGACTTAGGCAGATACCTTGAAGGTCAATCAAATCAAATTAGGTTTATAGATCGCCCATGTTGCGGATGATAGGTTCTGGGTACTTCGGCAAGCACCATCGATAAAACCAACGTGAGGAGTTGCAAACATCTGCAAAGAAAGAAAATCATAGTAAACAAGAAAGCTATTTGAAAACTATCACACAAAACCACAATGTAAAAAAATGAATCACACACTAATGTACATAAGTAACCATGCAAGATGACCTAAGCATAGTACTTTTTGAGGTAAAGCCTGTTTTGGCACTTATCAAGAGGATTTCCTTCATAATCAATAAGCTCCTAGGCTCCTTTATGCAAAACACATTTTACAATATAGGGCCACATAGGTTCGAACTTGCCTGCCCCCAACTTATCGTTAGCTTGGTCATATAGCAGGACCAAATCACCCTCAGAGAAAGCACGAGGGGAGATCGACTGGTCGAAATGGGATTTGACCTATTTCTTTTGTGCTTTGATGACCAAGGCAACGAGACGACGATTCTCATTCAATTGTTCTAAATATAAGAGGTGTTCCTCTTGAGGTGATGTTTTGGGGAGGAGTTTAATAGCTAACTTGAGCAAAGGAATCTCACCTTCGATCGACAATGTTGCTTCTAGATCATAAACTAGCTAGAATGGTGTGAAACCAGTTGTGTCTTTGGTTGAAGTATGGTAGGGCCACAAAGCTGAAAAAATCATGAGATGCTAATTTGACATGTGCATCCCAATAGTACATTGAAGCATGGTGACCAAAACCTTGTTCATGGCTTCAACTTGGTCGTTGGCCTGAGTGTAATATGGGGTCGAGCCATTGTGGCACAAGCCCAATGCAGATGTCAGTTCTGCCATCATGTAATCTCTAAAATGGGAGTCTTGGGGTATGCCGAAGCTGGGAATAACATGGTTAAAAAGGAATTGAGATGCTGTCTTACCATCTGTAGAATATGTAGGCATCGCTTCAGCCCATTTGGAAAAATAATCCATAGCAACGATAATATAGCCATGCCCCCTGACCGAACGAGGGTTGCATGTCATATAATTGATGCCCCATTTGGCAAAGGGACCAATGGTAATGACGAGGTGTAGGGGAGCGGGTGGGGCGCACATTTTGCGTTGGTAAATTTGGCATTTGTGACACTTGTGGACAACAATAATGCAGTCTTTGAAGATAGATGACCAGAAATAACCAACACGAAGGATTTTCTAAGCTATAGCATAACCAGACATATGACCGCCACATGCCCCGGAGTGGCAATCATTGAGAGCTCTTTCAGCTTCCTTGATCGCGAGGCATCGACGGAGAACATAATAAAGGCCGACATGGTATAAAGTATCACCAATAATATGGTGGGAATGATGTTGAATCCTTCGGCGATCATCCTTGGTCAATGCGGACCGGAACGTGGAGGTTTGGAGATACATGATGATATCACCGTACCATGGATCAAGGGTGGTAATCAGGAAAAGGGTCTCATCTGGAAGCTGTTCATCTGCACCAGCAGGGAGAGCTTTGGAGGGAAGGGAACAAATCAATTGAGCTAAAACAAGTGACTTCTTAGATTTGGTCGTATTGAAGACCAAATCGAATTCTTGCAGGATAACGATCCACTTAGAATACTTTCCCCCTAGCAACTGACGAGTCAGGATATAGGTCATAGGGTTGCATTCATAAATCACTGTAGTTGTATGTAAAAGAATATAGTGCTGAAAATGTTGAACAACCTGAACGACAGCCAAAGTCAACTTCTCGACATGTCCATAACGTGTTTTTGTGTCGAGGAGATTTCGACTAAGGTAGTAGATCACATGTTCGCCGCCTTTGTCGTTGTCTTGAACCAACACCATAGCAATAGTGCTAGGGGCTGCGGCTAGGTAAAGGAAGTAACCTCAATAATAGTCCGGTGGATGCAATAGAGGAGCATTTATGAGGACGACCTTAAGATCATCAAAAGATTTTTGGGCCACCTCATCCCATGCAAAGGGCGTTCCTTGTTTAAGCAGCTGGGTAAATCCTGTAGCTAGCCTAGCATAGTTGGGTATAAAATGATGGAGAATGTTGGCCTTTCCTTGTAGGCTCTGGAGTTGGTGCAGTGAAGATGGAGGGGGTAGATTTCCAATGACCTCGAATTTTAGCAGATCTAAGCGAATCCCATCCTTGGAAATGATGAAGCCGAGGAGTCGTCCCGATTCCACACAGAAAACACATTTGTGTGGATTTAACCGAATGTTATAGTGACTGCAGCGTAGAAAAATCTACCGAATATGGTTTGGGTGATCTTGGCGCTTGCGAGAATGGGTAGGAAGGTCATCTAAGGTTGGATAATGTTGCAAATATCATGAAACACATAGGACATTGCTCGTTGAAATGTGGCTCTAGCATTTTTGAGGCCGAAAGGGAGCTTATTGTACGCGAACGTACCCCATGGGCAGATGAAGGTTGTCTTTTCTTGGTCAGCTGATGTGATGTTAATCTGGTTATAACCAAAAAAACCGTCCATAAAGGAAAATATCTCACTCTTGGCACATTCATCAATGATTTGATCAATGAAGGGAGTAGGATAGTTATCTTTAGGATAGGCATGATTAAGATCTCGATAATCCATGGAAATGCAAATCGTGCCTTGTTTTTAAGTCATTGTGACAATTTTGGACACCTATTCTGTAATGGGGATGGGGTAAATGAACCTAGCTTTGAGAAGATTTTCGACTTCACCGTTGATAGCAACGACCTTCCTAGGGTGCATCGGGCGAAGCCGTTGGTGAACGAGCTTCGCGTGCAGATATGTTGGTATTTCATGCACCACAAGGCTAGGATCGATACCAGGCATTTCTTCATAAGACCATGCAAACACATCACAAAATTCTTGAAATAGACGAGTATATGTCTTGATCTCATCCGGAGAACAAGATACCCCAATATGAACGTGTTCAATGACACTGGGTTTGATAGAAATGTCAATTGGCATCGTTTGGGTAATATTATCCAAATTTCCTTCTAACCATACTTCATGAGTAATAGTCGGTGGTGGAAATGGAGAAGAGGAATCTTCGAAAGCGACAGACATCACCGCTGGGTGAGGCAGGAATAAGGAGCGATGATGGGTATTGTTCCATGGTGGTTCCTCAAGAGACATGACTTCCATGATACCTTCATCGATGAGGAAGGCCTCGACTAAGGGATCGAATGATTCCAAAGTGCCAAGCCAGGGGGATTGAGAATACATATCAAGGGAGGTCTTCAACATATGATACTCAGAGGATGCAAAGTTCGAAGCCGAAACAATTTCCACGTAATTGACTTTGGCGGGACTAAGCGACATGACCTCACCCCAATCATCAACAAGATCTAGTGCAGGTATGACCTAGGGATCAGATTTGATTGAGACCATGTTGACAGAGGCAACATGAGGAGGTGGGAGTGGAAAAATTCCCATTAAGGCATAATCTTTGAAGAGACTTGCCCCCACACTCTCATAGGGAGCACCAAAGTGCTTGACGTATGGAACATTTCCATTCGAGGAGGAAGAGGGAAAGAAAGACAGTTGATTGACGGTGACAATATTCCCTTTCTGGGGAAAACGGATCACGCGAAACAAAGAGGAGGCCACGGCATGCATTGCATGAGTCCAACTTTGGCAGAGCAGAAGAGCAGAAGATTAT
This sequence comes from Pinus taeda, assembly GCA_000404065.3. Classification (NCBI taxonomy): domain Eukaryota; kingdom Viridiplantae; phylum Streptophyta; class Pinopsida; order Pinales; family Pinaceae; genus Pinus; species Pinus taeda. Next base: position 91,895 of record APFE030147121.1, read on the forward strand.
CATTGACACTGGTGTCAACAATCTCTACTTTGACTTGCACTGTCTTGCCTTACAGGGTGATGGCAAGGTTAGGTAAGACACCAAAGGGTCGCGAATTGCGGCCATTGAAAGCTTCCAAAGTGTTCAGAGACTGGTTCAGTGCAGCGGAAACAATAGCCTTCCGGCATGAAGTTGACATGATGCAGGTGGCAACACCTTCATCTATGACAGTGCGGTGGATGGCCTTCTCGTTAATGATTACTTGAATAATAAAGGCAATCTAATGAGGAAGCCGTGGAACATGGTTCTCCAGATCGACACAGATCAAATTAGAATCGATGGGATCGATGCCCCTGATAGCCGACAACAAAGATTTCCACTGCGATGGGCAGCTTTGGAGTACCTTGAGAGCCGACATGGCCGACGGTGCCTGAGCCAAATATTCAACAATATTGTAGTGATGAGCAGCTTGGGCGTTGGGATTATATGAGGATTTCTGCAGCATACCTCAAAAGGGTGGCCGTGTAGCAGAATCAAGGTTAGGGCGCTCGATTTGCAGAGGAACAGAACTCGGGGTAGAAGAAGAAGGTGTAGCTTCTTTTTCTTTCCCAACTACCAAAGCTGTAGTTTGATAATATTTCGATTGGGTAGCCACATTAATGGGCGTGCTCATCATGAACACTTGAGATCCAGAGGAATCACATCGGGGTTTGTCTACCATTTGAGTATGTTGAGACAGAAATGGCTCTTTAAGGACAACGAGGGTTCCTTTGAGCAGGCGACTAACTTCAGATCGTTGTGGAAAATCCTTAGTATAGTGATCCTCCTCGCAAATGAGGTAGGGATACTTAGGCTTCCATTGTAAAGATTTGCCAGTAGACAATTTGGGAGGACCCCATTTTGGGGCATCAGCTTTAGGTTTGCCTTTGGATTTCTTTTTTCCTTTCAAGGATTTGTCCACTGCGATAGACTGGACAGCGTGGACCTCTGAGGTTTTATCAGGGCCTAGTGGATTTTGAGATGAACTATTGGGAGCGGGATTCGAGACCGACTTCTGTTTGGAATAATTTTTAGCAGGGGTCTGGGATACTGAACCAAGAACTCCATCAACGGGAGGAACAACTGGTGACTTTGACTCCACGGGATCGGAGGATGGCCACAGAGCATTGGGTAACAACTTGTATAAGGTGCCAAACTGAGAGTAAATCAGATCCAAGTATTGGGCACTGGCAACGGCTTGCTCTTCAATGACGCATCCACCCATAGCTATATCGTGAGCAATTGGGGCTATGAATGATTTGGTAAACCATTTAGTGACCAACTGATCAACTATCTCGAACTTGATTATGTGACGTATACATCTCCATTCATGGATATGATTAGAGATGTGCGTCGTAGTGTCTTAATTAAGCGATGTGAGCAAATAGGTGCCAGTTTCATAATGAACCGGCAGCTGAAAATGCGTGAGGAAAGCCATGGCCAATGAATTGAAGTCATGGAAGGTACTTCGAGGTAACTCGATGTACCATTTCACTATTGCACCCATGAGGGTTTGTTGGAAAAGACGAAGACGAATGGAATTGTCCACATATGAGTTCGACGAGCAATAGAGGTGATATGTCATCACATGGGTCTGAAGATCTTCTTTAGCTTTCCCATCGAACTTTGGGCAATCACTTGGTATCTTCGATGACATTGGAGGCCAGTATGGTGAATGAAGGATCAGATCATTTGTAAGATGTGATACATCTGGAAACTCAAATGTAGCCAAGAAAGGTAATTGAGTGTTAAAAGGCATGGGAGGTCGATAAGCAGGCCCATAAGGAGGAGCCCATCCCTGCTGGTAAGGATTTTGGCCCCACAGTGGGGGATTTTTGCCATATGGCATCTGAGGTTGCCCCCATTGTGGATTACCTTAACCAAAGAGAGGATTCAAACCTTGAATACCTTGAAACTGTCTAGGCACAGGTTGTTGATAAGCAAGGTCAAAACGCTGTTGAGCCTGTTGACCTTGGACATATGGATATGGGACCTGTTGTCCTGGAAAATAGGGTTGTTGGGCCTGTTGTCCCTGAACAAGAGGGTTATGGACCTACAGTCCTTGGGCATAAGGTTGATACACTTGTTTCCCTTAGACGCAGGGGTTTTGTACTTGGTGCCCTTGGCCGACAAGATTCTGAACCTGTTGACCCTGGACAAGAGGATTCTACACCTGTTGTTGCAGGTTTTGACCTTAACCCTATCCCTACAAGGGTTGACCTTGTTGATATGTATACAAGGGTTGCTGTTGCCCGAGTTGGTTTTTCTATTGCAAGGATTGACCTTGCGGTTGCAAAATTTGTCCCTAGGGCTGCATAGGTTGGCCCTGCGAGGGTATGGGTTGATAGGTATGCAAAGTATATTGCATATGTTGCTGCACACCCTGCTGCAACTGTTGAAAGGATTGACCTTACAGTTGTTGCAGGTGACCTTGCTGTGGGATAATCTGCTCTTGCTGTTGCGCAGAAAACCCTTACTACAACAAAGGTTGCCCTTGCGGTAACAAAGACTATCCTGGTTGGTGCAAAAGCTATCCTTGCTATTGCAAGGGTACTTGAACAGTGCCTGGGAGATTACCGAACTGAATCTGGTCATAGCCAGGTTGGATGTACTACCCAAGTTGGAGGGTGTAAGGTTGATTGGCCAATCCTTGAGAACCATATGGAGCGTAAGGATTTTGGTATTGGGCTTGAGCCCCATAGGGCTACTGACGCTGAACATTGCTCGATCTAGACGGACCACCAAGATTCTGAACCTGTTGGTACTGGACATTGCTTGATCCAGTAGGGTCAACATGATTATAAATAATACCAAAAGAGGGCTGGTTCATACCAAGCATGTGAGCTTGTGATTTGCTCACATTAGTGGCACCTAACACCATAGAGACATTCAGATTTTGCCCCCTAGGCAGTGGCACAATCTGGCCATTGAATAATGGGATAGAAGAACTGATAGAAACAATCTTTGAAACCTCCGGTTGTGACTGACGTGTAACTGGGATCAATGATACAAGAGTGTTCGGGACGGTGGGTTGCACCGAGACTGAAGTAACAGCTGGTTGGGAAGTGATGTTCGTGATGAACAGACCTGATGTAGGCCTGACGCCTGACGCCCAAACAGAATTATGGTAGAATGATGAGGCACTAGGTGTGCCTGAAACTAAGTGTCCCAAAGACACATAACCGAGTGGCAAGATGGCGGGAATACTTCTGAATAAGGGAAACCCTCGAGAGGAAACTACAATTGCAATTATTCTCCCTCAATAGTGTGTACAGTAGAAACTTCAGACTCATCCAGTGAAGTGAGTGGAGCATCGCCTTCGAGTTCCATGTCTAAAAACAAACGACGACGAATGACCAAACGTGTACTGGGGGATAGTTCCAAAGGAACACCCAGTTGGTCGTACAGACTGTAAGGATGCTACAGTGATATCTCGACAATGTCAAACAGAGGGTTCAAAGGATATATAACCAGTCCAATCTGACCATAAGTGGTTAACGAGTTCTCTAGAGTTCGAACGGGATTATCCGGAGATTCCGGGCCAAGATCAACAGATGACCCTGAATCGAAAGTAGGCGAAGGACAAGATGACAATGGTTGAATACTCAAAACAATTGCGAGTTCAACATTTTGGTCCTCAAGTGACTCTGATAAATCAGGAAATGGATCCTCAGACAATCTTTCAGATGGAGGAGGGGAAGAGGAATTGGGTGAACCAGATGGTTTAGCCATGATGACCTTGTCTTAGTCGAGAGAACAAGTAACTTCAAGGCTTTAAAAATGTCCTTTTAAGGGAACTCATGATTTGGTCAAAAAGACTAACAGGATGTTTTGGATCGTGGGCAATCAATTATTAAGATGCATAAAAGACTGACGTTCTTTCATTTTTTAAGAGTCGAGAAAGAAACAAAGATGACTGTATCACTTTCGATTGGAAATGAGATTGAAAGCACAAGTGCTCAAATGAGATTTTAAGTTTAATGAGTCAAAAAGATCAAATGAATACTCTAGATGATCTAGGTAAACAAGATTACCAGGCAACTGTGAATTGCATAATACCTCCTGGTGAACCAAGAAGTACGAGCATGCAATCTTCCCGAACGCTGTGTTTGGTGTATCACGTTCGCAAAGTGGCCGACTTGGCTTCCTAAGGATAAAAGGATTGCAGCCTAGTGGGTTCTCCCATTATATACTCGATGGTACGGGGAGCACAAATCTGTACTAGCGCTGTCTAATGCTGAAGCTAACGACAACTGCTAGGTTTACAGACGCCGAAACACGTCTCTAGCCTAGACCTTCTAGATATGATCATTAATGTCAAATGTGACTTAGGTTAATTGAATTCATTTTATAGTTGATCTTGAGAAGTTTCAGTTTTTAGGTCTTAGCGATGCTACTCGAAAAACCTAAAATGTAACTAAATGGGATAAGACCCTTTCAATTCGATGAAATGCCTACAATAGAGAGGGTAGAAACTACTCAATCAAATGCAAACAATCAAGCAACTGAGAATGAAATGATCTTTCACTACTTCACTTTTTCAAAAAATAAACTAATGAAAAATGCGTTCCAATTCCTAATTTCCTGACAAGCACTTATCTATCAGTCCTTTCAAAATGAAAAAAATTCTCTTCCTTTCTCAAATGCTGGTGCAATTCTAGTTTTTAAGAGATGCAAATCATAATGATGCAACAAGCTAGAATTCCATACTTTCTCATGAAACCACGAAACAAACCTTTCGCATACAATCTTTCAATGAAAAAGTTTTCAAGACTATGAGCTCTTCAAGCAGATGAAAACATGAAAAGAGAAGTTCATTCAGATCAATGAAACTTTGACTTTACCAAACACAAGACCAACAATGTAATCTATGTCGGAAAAATACGTTCAAGCTAGTAAATGAAACCTTTTTCAAATTTGTGCAAAAGAGGTAAAAGTCGTAAAATGACGAAAGAACACATGCAAGGAGCAAACACACCCACACCCGGACTTGATGAGTCTACAAGCTGCTGAATGGGTGACTAGCTAGATGCCTTAGCATCGCTGGCCACTTAATGAATGAATCAATCAAACAGAAAGATGGCAAGCCAACAAGCAAGCAAATCCAAATGAAAAGTAGCTTCCTAATTAAGGAGAAATCAGTAAAAATGGCTTATGGGGCAAAAAAACACAAGAGCAGAACACACTGGCCAAGATTGGGGTCTAGCTCTAATCTTCAATTACAGGGATTGACGCAACTGCCTAATTGACAACAAGCGCCAGAGGCTAGTCATTGCGATTGTTCCTCCACAATTTGCATTGGTCGGCACGAATGTCAGTCGATTAAACATGCTGTCCGAGGGAACTAAGGATTTTTTTTTTTTTTTTAAATAGGGACCAAATTTGCTACTATGAACTTTAGACTTAGGCCAGTAATTAGGAGAAAATAAATAGAACCAAAGGGAAAATGTAAAACTAGCAAAGTTCTCACGAAATCATGAAATCCAAAACAAACAAAAGGTGGGATCTCCCCAGTGGAGTCGCCAATTCGTGGTGAAGTAAAATTATAAGTACGGACATGAACGAATTCCTCTAGCCCGATAATGGGTCTAGCCACAACAGATACATTCTATGGAAGATTTCCTTAGGTTAGAATCAATCAAGAGGGCCTACCTCTTGGTTGCTTATCTTGCTTGATGATGTCCTCGCTTGCTCGCTTCAGCAATCTCTCGCTTCCTTCTTCAAGTTCCTGAAACAAGTAAACAACAAAAACACACAAACATAATAATAGAAAAATTGCAATTCAACCTATTTAACGAGTCAAGAAGCATTAAGACATGAATATGTAATATTACAAAACATGTAGGAAATCAATCGATGGTTTTATATATTAATATCAAATAGAGATTACAACCATTCGTCTTGATGTCATAGTCTTCCTTTGACAAGACCAGGTTCCCACACACTTCTGCTAGCATTCCATGATGGCTTCAAACAACAATAGTTTAAAGGCTCTTCCATTTATACTTCACTCCAAACCAAACAAACTTTTTCCTCACACAACTAGATGGCTACAACTAGTAATAGCTTGCTTGTCTAATCAAAATAGTATACTCACACTCAACCAACACTCTAACTATGACTAGTTTGTGCTTGGGAAGAAGGGAGGTTTATATAGGAAATATGGATGGGAGATGGATCCTCTCTCATGGGAGAAGGACTTATTCCTTGAGGTAGTTCCATCATTATAGGGGAAAGGAGCCCAAACTATCTTCCTCGACCTCATCCGGCCAAACCATTTACCGAACTTCCATTACGGAGCTTCTAGAGCTGGAAGCTTCAAATCTAATTTAAAAAAATTTCCATAACAGGACCGGCGTGACTGGAACACATCTCATTCACACTGATCGGCGCAGGGAATAGTGCTAATCTCTGCACATCGGCGTGGGGGAGACAAAGGTCATTAGCGCTGGCTTTTTAAACTGGGCAAAACAGAAGTTTCAGGGGAAATGGTGCAAAAGGGAAATGATCTTCTCATGAAGAGGGACATAATGGGAGTTTCTCCATGAAGGCAAAGCATGCAGGATTCACTGTAGAGGCCTCCAGGATCAAGGAACAGGGAGTACAGGGATAGTGGAAAAATGTTGTGTAATAACGACGAGGGAAAACAAAGATTGAATTGATAGCACTATGAGAGTATGGAGTGAGGAAAGAGTGTGATCGAGGGTGAGAGCGAAGGTTTATAGGTTCACAATGGAGCGAGACCATTTGGCTAAATGATTGTTTGGGAGGAGAATTTACTCAGCATGGGAAAATCACAATAGGAGGAAGTGGCAATGGAAAGGTGTAACAGTCGGTTGACGTGGCACCAAGCGATAGGTGGAAGGAGGCACGAGACCATTGGCGGGAAAAGGAGTGAGGGCTGAGCGGTTTTTGGGGGGGGATGTGAGTCGTTTTTGGTAAGTGAGGGGGGTGTGAAAAGATGAGGGTGAGACATGTAGCGATAGGGCCAGGCAGGGAAACCGCCTTTTCGGACCCCCCCTCGCCAATAAAGGGATACATGGCGCAGGGGGGGGGGGGAAGGCTTGGGAGCTGTTCGATGGAAAGTGGATCTCGATTAGGAGCAGGGAAAAGTGCATGGTTTAAGTGCCAATGACAAAACGTCTCATCATGCATATATATTTTACAATAAGGTCCAAACTTTGGCCAAATAATATTACATATAACACTCTTTTAAGATAAATTTAATTTTCCCCTAAGCAAACCTAACTAACAACAACTAGGGTGCATTTAGGAGTGAAAACCCTCATTTATTTTTCAATTTAAGGACTAAACACCTATTCAAAACTAATATAACAATTACATTAATCCAGATTACACAATTGGATTAATTTATTCACCTGATCTACCTAATCTAATCTTAGCCAAGATTACATTGTTTGGCTAATTCATTCATTCTAATCTAATTGACACAAATTGAAAATTTATTGAATATGATTAAACAATATGTTTCAAACAAGAAAAAGGATTGTGGCATATTGGACAAACTGCACACAATTTCATGAATTTATTATTCAAAAATTATTGTACTATCAATGACACTTCAACTGGCATCACTTTCACATTTTTTATTTTTTGTAGGGTTCTTTTTATCATTTCTTTTTCTATTTTTTTATATATATATACCCTCTTTTCATTTTTTATTTTTATTTATATATATATATTTTTGGAAATCATTTTCAATATGAAATATTATTGACAATTAGAAATACCGAAAGGAAACATTCAATCATCATTTGATCCTATGAATCATAGGACCCTAATAGCTACAACCTTCACTCATTCTCTAGCTCCTACTAGAAGGGAGATCTAACCCCATGATCTGATCACCAACTACTACTGGCAGGAAGCTTCGACTTCCTCATTGAAGGATCTAACCCTCAACAACATCCATGGACCACGTTTCATCAATTTTTTAGACTGGATCCAATATCAACACTTATGTGCAATCATCACTATAATACAATCATCAATCTCTGACATGCTGAATCAACCAATCACTGAAACCCAAACAACTAATACATAACCAAAACTTAACCAATCAACTGGAACAATTAGATCACTGTAACCAGTACACATAACTGAAAAACATACATAATCAACTGCAACTGCTACTTCACTTAAGGCAACCCGCATGCATACGCGCTTTTCTAGAGAGAAACCCATGTAAAAATCTTAATATACTGAAAAATGAAAACTTGGCCACTGTAATTTCTGAAAAGAACACTGAATCATACTCAGATCTATTGCAACACTTTGAACCAATCACAGAGTTGTCTCTGATCTTCAATCACAATCAACAAGTAATCTTAACATTCTTCATTCAATTAATAACCAAATTCAACTTCATCATTCAATTAGATCTACTTCAAACATTGTCACTCAACCCAGATCAACATGAGGACATCATTGACAGACAACAGAGAAACAATAGCACTGATTAGGTTGATCAGTGATTTATGAACATAAACCCCTTACTTTATATACGTGACTTTGCAGAAGTGAACCTGCGTGTATACACACTTTTCCTGAAACCAACCATCATATAGATATGCAAATTTTGACCTAAAATTGCGTAGCTCTTCAGAACTTTAGAAAGACCCAGATCATAATAATCAGAGACAAAAAAATGCTTAGTACTTAGATCTAGTCAATTCATGAGAAAACCATACAATGAAAAGTCGTTTCAAGTCTCATGATCTTGATCCATCATTGTATTCATCAGTGCATAAGTATCTCAGATAGTGTTACAATTATGTCCCTTACAATGAAAATATACTTCAGATTGAAGGATTCATCAAAAACCCTTTCACTTGCACACCTTATCACTTTGATCTTCACTTCTTTATATAGTTTAGCCCTTATCCAATACGACGGGTAAAAACTACATTAGTGCCGGTGGTAATCTTTGACGGGATCAATATTCATTGTCACACACATTACTATGGGCCAATACCATGGTAAGGACCCTTGGTATTTAGAATACCATGGTGCAAAAACCATATGATACTTTTCTTCACTTAACTGATGTGCATACGCGACTTGGCTTAATAGAACCTGTGTATAGTTCTTGAACTTCCAACTTTACCATTCCTCTGAACTAATTCCTATGAATTCTGCTGCTAGTGAGTTGCCATCAAGGACAACACATGCATCATAATTCCAACAATCTCCTCCTTTGGACTTGATGGAAACTACTTTGGTGTTTGGTCAACACAACCTATAAATAACATTAAGGTAATCACCAATATTTTCAAAACATCAAGCTACTCTCCCCCTTTGATATCAAGGGAAAACTGCTGACCAATGTTAATGGAGACTTCCATATTTGAACTGCTGAATATGCTCACCTTGAGCACATGCCGAAATCTTTGATGGATGTAAAATGAAGTACATGAATCTGTGACTCAAATGAAGATGACCTTCCTATCATCAAGGACCCATACTTACATCAATCACCCAACCAAGTGGGATTACATTTAAACACAACCACCCAACCAAGTGGGATTACATTTAAACACAACCACCCAACCAAGTGGGGTTACATATTTGACATGATCTCAAAAGTCCATACATGATTGAAAATGACAATTATTTTACATGACCTTTACATCAAATGATATGCATGATATTTATAACAAAGACCAAAAGATATAAAAAGTAGCATAATTCAGCAGCCAGAATGCCAACATTGCATTATATTCTGCAAGGCTAATGCTCCCCCTAAACTTGTGCTACTTGTTCATTTTCAACAGCTCATTCATCAAAGCATCTTCATCAATCAGATAAATATCATAACTCAATATCATATCAGTAGACTGTACCCATCAACACTAGACCAAGAGAAATCAAATCATAGTTGTCAGAAGCATGTCAGAGGCTGATCTTGAGTTTGTCCCACTACTTTTCTATCAGAGAAAAACATATGCGTCTGTCTGTAAAGAAACTCATGTATGTACATGACTATACCCGATGAAACTTGCATATAGCCAACAACCTTCTGAATTTTCACCTATAGATTGAGTAGATTGAATTAACAACAAAATGAGGTAGAGACCCAGTTTTTGTCTGAGATATTTAAATGCTTCTCTAGGAAGGGGTTTAGTAAATATATCAATAACTTGTTCTTTGGAGGGAACATACTCCAATTTAACCTTTTTCTTAAGCACTTGTTCTCGTAAAAAGTGATACTTAATAGGAATATGCTTGGTCTTGGAGTATATAATAAGATTTTTCAAAATACTAATAGAACTTGTATTATCACATAGGATGGATATCGGTGGAGAACATTTTATTTGTATATCCTGTAATGTTTGCAGCATCCAGAGAAGTTGTGTGCAAAAAGATGCAACAACTACATATTCTTCTTCTGATGTAGATAAGGCAATGGAGATTTGTTTCTTGCTGAACCAAGATACCTATTGGGGCCCCATGTAAAATGCACCTCCACTAGTGATTTTCCAGTCATCAACATTTCCAACCCAATCCGCATCTGTGTATGCATGAAGGGTAAGATCTTCATCTTTAGGATACCATAGTCCAAAGTATTGGGTTCCTGGGAGATATTTGAATATTCTCTTTACTTCTTGAAGATGTGATTCCTTTGGATTGGCTTGCAAACATCTAACAATCCCAACTACATGCTTGATATCTGGTCTGGTACTTGTTAGATAAAGTAGATTTCCAATCATAGAATTGTACTCTGGTTGGTTTACTCCAAGAGAATCATCATTAGAACTGAGGCTACATCCTGTCATCATGGGGGTACATACAGGTTTTCATTCTTCCATCCAACAATTCTTCAGAATTTGCTTGAGATATTTTGTTTGTGAGAGAAAGATGCCATCTTTTGCTTGTTGTACTTGTAGACCAAGAAAATAGGTTAGTTCCCCAAGTAAAGACATTTCAAATTCTTGCTACATAACATAAGCAAATTTTTGACTCATAAATTCTTCATTACTGCCAAAAATGATATCATCAACATAAACAACAATAATTAGCAGTTTATCACCCTCAATTTTTGTGTACAAGTTGTTGTCTACGTATCCTTTTGTGAAACCTTGTTGTTAAGATATTTGTCAAGACGATAATACCATGCCCGTGGAGCTTGTTTTAGCCCATATAAAGTTTTTTTTTTGAGTTTTCATACAAGGTTTTCATCATTCCCTAAAATGAATGCTTCTGGTTGTTCAATATATACTTGTTGTTCTAGATCTCCATTAAGGAAAGCAAATTTTACCTCCATTTGATAAACTTTGAAATTTCAAAAACTCGAAAATGCAAGAAACATTCTTATGGCTTCAAGTCTGACTATTGGTGCAAATGTTTCTTCAAATTCTATACCTTCTTGTTGAGCATAACCTTTACAAACAAGTCTAGCTTTGTTCCTAATGACCTATCCATTTTCATTCAACTTATTTTTTAATATTCATTTTGTCCCAATAAAATTTTTATCATGAGGCCTTGGAACCAATTCCCAAGTATCATTCTTTTCAATTTTAGCAATTTCTTCATTCATGGCCTTAACCCAACATTCATCTTTACTATCTTGATTTAAATTTTTTGGTTCAATGGTGGATAATGAAGCCAGATAAATAGAATATCCTACAACTGTTCTTCTTGTTTGTATCCCAAATTCCTTTTCTCCTAGAATTTGAGTTTCTAGATGATTCTTTTGAACATACCTAGATGAAGGCTTTTCTTTGTATGGTGTATCTTCTTCTGCAACTTCATTAGTTTCTTCTTCTATATCATTGCGATTTGATGTGGGAAAGAATTCATCATCATCATCCTCTTTTGCTAATGGTACATTTTTGGGCCCTATGCATGCTTCATCAATCACAACATCAATGCACTCAACAATTTTCCAAAGTCTAACATTTGTATCCTTTACTTCTAGATGAGTAACCAAGAAGTATTCCTTCATCTGCTATAGATTCAAACTTAACAAGTTTTTCATCTTTATTTTTGATGAAACATTTGCTTCCAAAAACTCTAAAATGCTTTACAGTGGGAGGCTTACCATACCAAAGTTCATACAAAGTTTTATCTCTATTCACACGAACATGAGCCTTGTTGAGAATATTTACTACAGTATGTGCAGCTTCACCCCATAAGGTGTCAGGAGGTCCAAACTCATCAAGAATAGAATGAGCCATTTGTTAAATAGTTCTATTCATTCTTTTTGCCACGCCAGTTTGTTGAGAAGTTTTAGCTACAAAAAATTGTCTTTTTATGCCATGTTGTTCACAAAAATCAAAGAATTCATATGATATGTATTCTCCTCCTCGGTTAGATCTGAGACATTTGATTTTTAGAGATAATTCATTTTCAACTAATGCGTTGAAGACTTTAAATTTATCAAATGCTTCATCTTTGTGTTTCAAAATACCAATATAGCACATTCTAGAACAATCATCAATGAATAAGGTATAGTATTCTTCTCCACGAGGTGAATTTTTCCTTATTGTTCCACACAAATTAGTATGTATAAGTTCAAGATGCTTACTTGATGATCCTTCTTTGGCATTGAATTAAACTTTGGTTTGCTTACTGAATTGGCATGAATTACATATGGTACTTTCTGGTATGGTGATGTAGGGTAGATTACAAACAACTTTGAGCCTGCTTGATTTTCTTATTTGAGAGAAGCTTAGATGTCCCAACCTTCTATTCCATAACCAATTTTGTTCTTCCTTTCCTAGGTAACATTGTTCTTGGGCACCTTTCAATATATACAGGGTGCTTGGGGTTCTTGTTCCTTTTATTAGGGTCTTTCATGTGTCAAGTTCATGAACCACACATTCTTATGACCAGAATACCACCTCATTTCCTTGATCAAACATTTGGATAACACTCAACAAGTTATGATTTAATCCATCAACATACATAACATTACCATATTTAACCTTTTCTTTTAGAAAAACAGAACCTTCACCCTTAATGAAAGCAGGTGAGTCATTTCCTAGTGACATTCTTTTATTTTTCTAAAGCATTGTATGAAGTAGGTTTATCTTTATCACTTGTCATGTGATTTGAGTATCCGCTATCAATGTACTATTGATTTTCTTGTCCTTCTGCAAATAATGCTATGCCACAGCTTTTAGACTGTAACTCCTTCCTTTTCCATACCTTGGAACTTGTTGATAGTTGATCTTTTTGAGATGATGGCTATAATTTGCTCCTGCATTCATATTCTTCATGTCCAAATTTATTTCAAATTGAGCATTCAGTTTCATCTATAAGAGGTGAGAAGATATTATAAGAGTTCTTCTTGACTCCTATCTCATTTCTTTTTTTCTTGCTTCTCTAGTCATGGTAGTTTTGTATGCAACACATTGAGCAACCTTATGACCAAAATTATGACATGAGAAACATTTTTCATTAAAGAGGAAATTTTTGTGACCATAGAATATTCTAGTGTTCTTTACCTTTTGATTGGTGTTTATGTTGTTTTTCATCCTTGGATTGGAGTGATCATGATTTACCTGTGGAAGGCCTTTATTCTTTTGTTGAGGGTTGAAGCCTTGCTGACTGGGTTTTGCCGTATTACTGAAGCTTTGTTGACTGATTGGATTGAAGCTTTGCTGATTGGGTTTTGCTGTAATACTGAAGCTTTGCTGACTGATTTTTTCTGCATTACTGAAGCTTTGCTGAATGGTTTTTGCTACATTTAGATAACTTCCAATGGTGGTTGAAGACTTCTTTCTGAGATGTTTCTCCAGTGTATCCAAGACCTGTCTTCATAAGAGGAGAGCATTGTACCTTGATAGTTTCATGTAAGGTTTTAGATCCTTTAGCAAATCTAAGATTCAGAGTTTTTATTTTCTCAAGTTCCTTTCTTAGACTTACTACTTCATATTCTAACTTCTCATTATGCTTTTCCTTTTCTATGAGTTGATTCTTCAAAGTATCTACAACTACTTTGTTTTCTTCCAAGAAAATTTTGAGTTGAGTAATTTCTTCAGAGAAATCCTCTTCTTCTAATGCATCCATAAATTTATCATTAGACTCATTAGTATTTTTCTCAAAATACATGAGTAATTTAAGATATTGATCAGATTCACCTTCTTCACTATTTGAAAACCCATCACTATCTTCATGAGTATAATAACTTCTTCTACTATCAAACTGTCTCCTATTACCTTTTGTAGAATCCTTTCCTTTGTGATGGTTGTCTTTATGAGGACATTTAGCAACATAATGACCAACTCTACAATAAGCAAAACATTTGAAGGGAAGCTTACATCTGAACCTTCCAGTGCCTAGTTGAAGTTCCTTTCCAAAGTTCACATCATCATCTTCTGATATGTATCTTGATTCCTTGCGTTCTTCCTTTTTTTTTCCTTTTGCAGATGCTTTAAATTCGGCTTCTTTGACTTCCCAAGGACCTCCTTTCCTCATTTCAAAAGTAGTCAGGATCCCATGAAGTTGAACAACAGTAAGAGTCTACAGATCTTGCTTCTCTTCAATGGAAAATAATTTTGACTTGAATTTAGGAGTTAGAGATCTTACCATTTTCTCTACTAAAGTAGTGTCCTTTATTTCTTCACCCAAAATTTTCATGCGATTTACAATCTCATCTATACATAGTAAGAAACTAGAAATACTTTCATCACTATGCATTCTAAGAGTTTCATATTGAATTTTGAGAGTCTGAAGTTTAACACTTTTTAACTTGGTATCACCTTCATAGATTTGAATGATTCTGTCCCATATTTATTTTTTTGTGTTTAGCTACATAACTTTGAAAAATTCTGATTCTGTCAGACTTCCCAATAAAGCATTGACAACTTTGGCATTGGTTTCATACGTCTTCTTTTCTGCTGCATTTGTGGGAACTGCAACTAAATATTGGTAACCTCCTTCTACAATTTCCTAGACATCTGCTCCAAGAGACTGATGATAGGATTTGGTTCTTGTCTTCCAACATATAAATTTATTTTCGTTGAAGAGTGGTGGTCTAATAGATGCTGATCCGTCTTGATTACTTGTCTTGGGAGATCTTCCTTCAAGCGATCAAGATTCTTTTGAAGGACCTGCTTTGATACCAATTGTTGGGAAAAATATTGGGGGGGGTGGTGAACCAATATTTTAAAATCTCTCTATAATAATTTTATTTTCTAAAATGGATACGCAACTTGACTAAACCCAACTAGCATATATACATGATTGTTGTAAAATAAACTAGCATATGCTCAATAAATTTGTAAAACAACTAATTCTTTATTTGTTAAACTTTGAACCAAAATGTAAGAGATTTATCAGGTATTTGATAAGAAGTAAATAAGAGTAGTAAGAATATAATAAAGTATCACACATAATTAAACACACATGAAAACCAAGATTTAAGTTGGAAACCCAACGTGGGAGAAAACCACCGCTGTTGTCATCTAAGTCTTCAAAACCTATTAATATCAAAAACTTATTACATTGTTGTACTGGTGCAGACTCATACCAGTACACATGCACCCACCTGTTGAAGGCTACAACCTGTTGGAAATAATGCTGAGAGGGGGGGGTGAATCAGTATTAGTCAAGTCAATAATCTTTTTCTTTTCATACTCAAATTTGTATAAGCTACTAATGATTCACTTAATTCATCATATGTTGATCTTTAATCTGTGCATTAGTATTTTATTAAACATTAAATAGTAACCATATGAATTTAATAACAAAGTGAACCATCACACATAAGAAACACACATGAACACCAAGATTTAAGGTGGAAACCCAATGTGGGTGAAAATTACCTGCTGCTGTCGTCTCTGTCTTCTTTTAATAATAAGAAAATATATTCACAACATTGTACTGGTGCAAACTCATACTAGTACGCAGGCTTATACCTACAGAAGGCTACAACCTTCTCTCATTCTCCAACTTCTACTGGAAGGGAGCTACAACCCCCTAGCTCTTGTACTAGTCAATATGTTTACTAGTACGTAGGCGCCGACTTACAGAAGGCTACAACCTTCTCTCTTCCTCCAGGGACCTCGTTTCATAAATTTTCAGACTGGATACTCCTGGAACACAACACCGTAATTTGAAGGCCACATTTCATCCAATTTTCATACTGGACCCATCAACAACATTGAAGCTCAAAATCAATCACCACTGCAATACAACCATCAACTATATCTGCATCAACCAATCACTGAAACTCAATCATTACTTTCTGAATCAACCAAACTCAATCAATCACTGACAACCTCTAAACCTTTGACACAACTGAATCAACCATTCATTCATACTTTAATAATCTGGAACATAGAGATCACTATAGCCAGTACACATATTTGTACCTAGAACACTGCATTTTCATTCATAACCAATTGTAACCTCAAAACCATGCATCAGAGTGTATACGTAACTTGGAAGAGCCAAGCTAGCATGTATACGCAATTTCATCAAAGCGAACCAGTGTATAGATCTGCAAATACTTACTTATAACTTCGCTACACTTCCCGACTTCAGACATACCCAGATCATCACATATAAAGGATAATACGTGTGTTAGCAACCATATCTAGCCCATCAGATCACATAATGATAAGTCATTATGATCCTGATCCATTATTAGATTTCATCCATCATCACTGAAGAAAATCACAATTAATCAATCTGAACACTGTTACTAGAATGCAATCACCAGAACATAACGAAAAACCCAGAACTCTACATCAACAACCAGAACCAATTGTAACTTCAAACATCATAGTTCATAAGGTATACGCTACTTCGATGTGTCGAACCTGTGTGTATACGCGCTTTTACCAAAGCCAACCAACATATACATCTGTAAATATTAATTCATAATTTTGCAGTTATTCCATACATCAGTTATACTCAGATCACAACATTTACAGAATAAAACATGCGTCAGTATTCAGATCTAGAATATACATGAGAAGAAACACATAATGATAGTTCATTTTACGCCTTAAGATCCCGATACATCATTATATCTAATCCCTCATCATCCGCTAAGGTTCATCCTTCGTTCAGATCCAACTGTTATGCTTCTTAACCTGCAAACTAACAACGAACAGAGAATATGCGAAGAAAAGATACCCAGAACACAGAATATGTGAAGAAAATATACCCAGAACACAGAATAGCAATGATTTTATTACTCAGAGAG